>JAHZNE010004377.1:0-15330 GCA_027744055.1 Callyntrura sp. NNG-2020 | reverse complement strand
CTGCCAATGTGTAGCATGTACGTGAGAATTAATTTGCCATGAATCATATTTGGAAACTAACAGCCTTTCAAAATATGAAATATAGGCAGCCACCCTCCTCATCGCTGAACAATTAGCTCGTGAATAGAAATAATTTCCGACATAAACCTACATTCATATACATACACAAATAAATGAGTTTTAATCAGGCAATTAAAAACGTACTAAATCCTATCTCTCTCTCTCTCTCTCTAAATTAGAAATTAGATCTTTTATTGTTACGGGGTGACGGTCGGTCATAAAAATAATCTCCCCTTGTGCAAGTTTACATCGTAATTGTTGTTAGTAGCATGAAAAATGTATTCCTCCTGCAAATACTGTTACCGGTCAGACTGGTTTACCTCGCCTCACCCTACTCCGACAATGGTTGATGAATGTGTGATTTAGTGATGGACACTGCATAAAATGAAAAATTTATATTTAGATTAGCTAGGTATACCAGTCTATATCGATCGCTTGAAAACAAAGATTTTTTTTATGAAATCGTCCCAGGTAATGTAGGTAGTTGTCAGCTGGGTACATACAAACTCGCGCGTACCACACACACCATATATTATTTAACAACAACAATTCGTCAAATATGTGTGCATATTAATATGTCTACTTTTATCCTTGTCGTGGAGTAGCAGAACACGTAAATAGACAAAAAACCTGTCATTCAATTCAATATATACATTACTTTGGCCGCATATAAATACATTTCTCCCTATATCAGAAGCAGAAGAATGGCTAATGGTAATGTCCAGTCCAGTCCAGCCGTCATCAGACAGGATCAGTTAGACACGAGACAACTCTAGAACGACGACGTGAAGCACGTTTTTGGAACAGGTGAAACATGAAACCTACTACGTTGCTGTGCTACTCCACTACTGCTGGTTTTCTTTACATTTTCGAACTGGTCAACAGCAGCAAAAGGAGCAGTCAGTCACCACGACAAAAAAAAACTGTCTACGTTTTCAGGTTTGGTGATATGCAGGCATGCATGGCTAATGTGCGACGTGCAAGTACACCATGTAGTAGAGTGGTTGAGAGGAGCACGTTTCGTTTCCACAAAAAATACATTTCAAATGGTAATTTTACCCCAAAAAGTCTGCCTTTATTTCCAGTTGACAACTAAGGCGGCCCTGTAAAGAAAAATAGAGGGTAGCCCAAATCAATTTTGCGTTGAATAAAATACTTCAAGTATTTTTCCAAGGTGCCTATACATCCATATCCAAAAACAATATTGGGGAAAGCTGAAAACGGTTCGAATCATTTGCATAGTATAAATTTTGAACCCGCGGGGGCAGAAACCTGGTAAGCCTTCGCATAACATAAATGCTCTCAATATGTATACTTGTTTCTATGATAACCTAAGGTGTACATATGTGATGGTATTGGTGCCAGAGACTAGAGACCAATATAGCCGATGTTATGATTGCGAATTCATTATAATTTAAAGAAACACATACGGCTGGAAGGCCTCACAGACTGAAATAACCAACAGGGATTCGTTTCCTGCCGAAATGTTTCCTTTTATACAAATAGTACAGACCACAGACGATATCAGTAAAATAACAAAGCATATTGACTGACGGTGACGTTAATGCATTCAACCAGAAGTAGCACACACTTCAATGGTAAAGCGGCGAGCGTAAACAGAGAAGCAGACAGAGTATGAATATAGCATAGCGCCAACCGATCGACCTACTGACTTTGAAGGGGACATGCTCTAATTTTGCCAATACGGGCTGGACATTGTCAATGCATAGCAGTTGTTAGGACAAATGTCTCTTGGGAAACACCTATACTGGTCTACTAATTTAATCTGCATGCGGGAAGCAAGTTTTTTTAACCAGAAAAAAAAACAAGAAATGGTTTGCACGAGCATAGTTAAAGGGTAAAAAAAGAAGTTAAATGTACGCACATTGTATTTGATTGAGGCAATTTTCAATCGTGTAAACTCCTGTAATTACGTAGCTATGACGCTGAAAATAAATGTAACTGATCTTCAGATCTATAATTATGCTCCACCTATTTACAGATCTATTTATATATATTTACATTTTGAGACATGACATCTGACAGTCATAAAAGTATGTGACGTGGACCATTACGCAAGCAGTCTAAATTATTCCTATGACGGTGATAACCATAGTAACTTGCGTAATATATACGAAGGTGTCGTTCAGAATCCCGCGCAGAAAATTTGAAATGAGGCAGAGACCAGCAGAAATTGAAGCACATGGAACGCCTAACCTTCCTGAGAAAAAAAGCATACCCAAAAATCAACAAATGCAAGCTTCAAATGCTTCACGGAAGATAATTTCATGTGTGGCAGTGGTGGCAGGCAGGCGACCTGGTTGAAGAAAAAATATATGGAGCGTAAAAACACTGATATGTGTGTGTGTGAGCAAAATAAAAACAAAAACACTACAAAGGAGTTCGGTGTGGTACACACCGACAAAAACAATACACAATGATTCATTTGTTTATGAATATGAATGCAAATTTCTTTTTAAAAAGAAAAATACCGTTTCTGTTTTATCGTCCCCATTTATCAGCCATATACTTGGTCGCTATTCATGACAATAGTATTAAAATTTTTAATTACTTTGCTCCACAACTTCTCAGTCTCGCTCTCCTCAGATTTAGAATATTTTATACAACAGCTACAAGTAAATATTGAAGATTTCTATGTCTGGTGATGGTGAATTGCTTGTGTTACTTCAACTTGAATATTTTACGGTTAGAGTCTATCAGTTAAAATATATTTAATGTTGATTCTCCTGTTTTTGTTGGCACCGCTATTAAATGACGCTACTGCGTCGTCGTCTCGACCAACGAACCAACACGAGAAGTTGAACGACGAACAGGGTAACATATTTAATTTTTATTTGCATTTTACCTCGTTACCGAAATCGTCATAACAAGAACTCATCACCACATTTGCCATCCTTTTCGTTAACCAATCCACTGGTGATTGGTATTGACACACACCCTCTACTACTATTATATGTTTGTATATCGGTAAATGACGTTCCGTACATAAGATTTTAATGGCATCATTGTTGCTGTCTATAATTGCTCTTTTTCGATTTTATTTACCACCTGGGCTTCATTTTGCGTGCTGGGTACATAAAGTGAGTAAGAAATGCCAAGGATATATTTAGAAAGGAAGAAGCCGCAAAAGTGAGTGAAATTTATGGCATTTATGATTGCAAGAATTTTTTCATGTTCTGATCTCAAGTGCAATCTTCACTCCATTCCAATCGGCACACATTGCAACAGCGGTAATAATACATCTCTACACACTCGACTCAGCGGTGAGGGTGAAGAGGTTCCGTTGCTTCATGAAATCACACATTCCAAAAATTATGTGCGTGTTTAAGTAAGTATATTTTTGGAGTATCTTTCTGTACTTGGCATAAACACAATACTACAATGCATAGGCACGACAACCGAGTAACCGACCGACGACAATCAAGAGCCCGGTAAAAAGGGTTATATACTTTCATTAAGCGAAGCACCAGATACAAAATGGCAGATTTTGTTTTAAAGGAAACGAAATAATGATAAAAAAAATAAATAGGAAAAATGAACAGTAACAAAATGTTGTTCAAGAGACCATCTCTCTAGCAAATCCAAAAAGAAGTGAAGGAAATGTACTTTTTTAGTATTCCATGCCATGCTACCATTACACCCTTTGAAAGTAAAGCAGTGAGAAGTGTATGCATGAAAGGAATTTTACCGACAAAAAAATAAATACAGAACAGCAGGCAGCAGTATCAGCAGCTAGTAAGCGAAATCACAAAGCCAGTTAACAGAAACAATAAAGTACCTTTTTTTATAACCGTGCAATATTCTGTTTGGGGGTTTGACTGCGGCTGGTGATGATGCTGATGGCTGCGTTGCTCGTTGCAAAAATGGCATCATCATCATCATCACCCCCACCACCATGCACTGACTTCAGAACAGCAGCAATAGGAAAAAAGTCTCGTTTCAGCTCTCTGTCTAGACACATTTTTCTCTAACTTTAACCTGAGCAGTGCAAAAAATTGAAAGAGAGAGAGAGAGAGAAAGAGAGAAGTATGTATTGGCTAAAATATTTGTATCGTTTTACTACGTTTTTGTGAACAACTCGAAAAATCGAATTATCTCTGTGGATAAAAAGCAAATCCTCTCCGTCCTTTCTGTGTTTACGTCAGGTTTTTCCTTCATGTTCTCTTCCTCGGCTATTACTATTACTGACTCTATCTATTACTGCCGCTCTACCCCTTCATATTATGAGTATGAGATTTTCACGATTCCACCAACATCATCAACAAGAGTAGCAACAAAACCTATCCTTCCTTGTCTCGCACTGTTATCATTTTGCCAACAATAACATTCCAGAAGAGAAGACGTTATGTGATATTTTGGTACATGAACAACATTCCTAACTACTGCAACTACCACCACACACACCAAAGTAGAACTTGGGCAGAGGAATTTAGCATAGGTGGTGGAAATGCTACTGCTTCGTTGTTATTACGACTGGAGCATTTTTCTATTTCTCGGTTGTACCTCAGCCGCATCATCGTGACAACGACCAACAACGCCACTACAATTGTTTTATAGACGCGCTAACTAAGCTAAACAAGCAACCAAGGCTGGACAACATAAAAAAATAATACCACACACGTAGCAGCGCAGTAACAACATTTTGTCAAATAGCAGGTTACATGAAAAAAATACGAAGTAGTTAGTAGATAAAAGGAAACCAAAAAAATGTGTGGGGACACAGACGACAAAAATATTGTGTAATGACTTATTTTTTGCAATAAATGGTCAAAGTCGTAGTCTCCAATTGCGTTTGAGGCGGACGATGTTATTGCTGCAGTTTCTCATTTTCTTTTGTAGGCAGTTCAGCATCGTTGTAGGAATGCATATATATGCATTTGATGTACTTCTTTCATTCTCTTCGCAGCAGCGTCGTAGAAAAACAACATTGATGGTTTGCGAGTTCGAAGAGCAGTAATATTTTATGATTCATTGCATTATTCAACTACATAGCATAGCAGGTTGTTGAGGTTTCCTTAGGTCAAACGGAACACGTACTTGTCCCAAAATCACTGTCAGCGTTACGTAAGTATTGTTTTGTCGAATGGCATCGTAAACCGAACAAGCAGTTTGCAAAGGCAGTCTTTCGCAAAAGTCTGGCTTTTTGCAAAGAGGTGGTTGCAAAATATGGTTTTAGCTTTCAGCGTAATGAAATCTTAAGAGTGCGCGGTGCATTATGCAATTGGATGAGAGACGACCTACGCTCTATGCAATTTGCAGCAAAATACTGCTGATCTCAGTGACTGGTTTTTTTGTTGTGAGATTGGGAACGAACAGGGAGAGGATTAAGGGGGAAATTGCACACAAACTTTATCAATACCAGTGTATTGACGTGGTGGCTCATACAAATTGCAGCAAAGCTAGGCTCTTAGGAGAATGATGATCGAAAACAGAAAAAGAGAGACAATCCTGGTATAAGAGTAAGGAGAACAAGGTAAATAATCGCCTTGTTGAGGAGACACAAGAAGATACTAAGAACGGCAAGGGTTGATGTCATACGCAGCTCTACATTACAGGGCAATTAACTATTTTAATTTGGGATGCTTTGCAACAATTGCTATAAAAAGAGGGAGGTTCCCAATATATGAATGTATGTATTTGATGACTGCTGTTAGTTATGGCTACGTCGATCAATCAGTTAGGCGAATTGCAAGATCTCTTTAAAAAAAACTCATTTACACTTTTAGTGGTTGATCGAGGTGTCTGTTTCTTGGAAGCTGTTTTATAGTATCCTTGTTTTTATTCTACGTTTTAATCTTTCTACTTATTAGGACGTGCTATTTATTTATTTATATTTATTTGGAACTGCCAACCACTCTGGCCATATGATATGATAGATGGTTGGATAGGGCAAGTACGTGTACGTAGAAGGTTGAAATTACCCTTTTACATTTGATGGATACGGAGATATGACAAGAGGGGAATGACGCCACTATACGGACTGTTTAATCTGTTCACTTGTCAAGAAAACAGGATTTTCTTTTCGTGCTTTGTTTCAATTTGATAATACTTCTCGTGAAAAAGAATGAGAAGGACGAAGATGACGCGGGATGATAACTGTCAAAATTTGCATTTTCCCTTGACCACCGATTCAATTCAGAGAACAGATAAATACTGCAGAGAGAATAAGAAGACAAAGAGGAGAAATGAATGGTCGAATTTCCTTTGAAACTTTTAGTGACTTTACAGAAACGACAGGTCTGCCATGACATGACAGTAAAACACCTGAAAGCCAGCCACTATTCAGAATGAAAGATTTTTTTTTGCGAAATACGTCTAAATGTTGTTGCTCTCTTCTACTGCCACTGTTGTTACTTACCATATTTTTACATTAATCATCCTCCCATTAGAAAAATCCTCGTTTTTATGCGATGACAGATGACTACTCCTTTTTCACACACAAAACATAATATAGATTTTTTCTAGTCTAGACAGTTTTTGAAATTTGGTAACGAAACATGACGCTCCATGCAACATTGTGTTGAAAATAAACAAAAGCCATGCAAAACATTCAAGTCCCCCATTTTCACTTATGTGGAGGGACTCGAGAATCATTACATTTTTGTGGTCGTGTAATATGTACAATGAAACACAGATACAATGACATGTCTCGTGTAGCATATAGACGGTCTCGTTTAGTATTTTCATTCACTTCTTTCATCAGTCCGTAGTCCGTCCCTCCTCCCTGTAAAAATACACGTAACATATTATTCATCATCTCACCCTCTCTTTTCTCTACCATCATCGTTTCTAGCAGTGCCACTCCAAGTACACCTACAACAACCACAATAACAACCGACAGTACCAACTCCTCCAACAACTTTTTGAAATCTCTCTCTTTGAAATCTTCTCAACCTCAACTCTGACTCCTCTTCTCTCTCTCTCTCCCTCTCATTCTATCTTTTCTAGCCAGTTGTTGTTATGTTACCAGCAGTAACACAAAAACAGTACATGACTGAATAGATGGATGAACGGATTAAGACTTAAGAACATTTTTCCCTTTTTTTCTGCACGCCCCGTGTGCTGTTTGTATACAGTATACCATAAACAGTGCCAGACACACGGTTTTATGTAAGTGTGTTCGGTGATGACGACGACGACGCTGCTGTTGTTATGCATCTTGTATGTTGTAGTAGAAGGGAAAAAAGTAGACGCATAAATAGGAAATATTAGTTTTTACTAGCATATAGACTACCTACTCTGTACACATTTACCGTGGCAATTATTACTGCTGCACACAGACACACACACACACACGCATACTTGGTTTGCGTTGAGAGAGGTTCTTCTACATCATTTTCCCCACGAGCAACACTGCGTATAATAAGAAAGGCAATAGCAAACAAAGTCATTGTTAATTTCTCGCCACGTACGTATTTCATTCGTAAAACGTGGCATTGTTGAAACTACGTGGCGCTGACTACTTTCTTGTCAGTTTAGTGTCTTTTTGCGTATTCTACGTGTACTTAAATCTTGCTGTAAAGGAGAGGGAGAGCGCAAGTCACTGCAAAACAACAACAAAAAGGATGATAACAATAACTACTAAAGGTATCCTTTATATAACGCAAAAAGGTTTGCATCATGTGGGAAAATCCCTCTTGGCATACGATGTTTCCCCATCCTTCATTCTGTATTTATTGTGTTATTGGCCAGAGACAGAAATAAAGTCTGTCAGACAAGCTTGGCGAGCATCATCATCATATCATCGTGTGTGTAAAGATGGGAGGTAGGTATGTACATGAGTTTGTTAGCCCACCACTACACCGGCAAACTTTAACAATCAAACAGAAAACCTGCTTAATACAGACTATGCACACACGTAAAAAAAATCAGCTTGTTTGTTTCTACCTACATGGAAACATGTTACCCGACGCTGTTTACACTACCAGCCAGACAGACAGAGTAACCAGCCAGGTAACGGTTGTTCAACCAAGCGTATCAGAATCATAGTGCAAGTGCATCACTGTCGACATTGTCGTTATATTCCCTTGTCCTTCAAACAAAAGCATTTTAGCCTCTTGTATAATAAAAAGCGTCTGCATTTATACTTTCTTCTCTCTTACAATGATGGCGTCTCCGACGAGGATGGCGTCTAACAATACACGCAAACCCAAAAAATGTTGATTTTCAGTAGAAGCTTTGGAAATACCTTTTTATAATTAGTGTCAATGATAATGGTAAACAATGAAAATTGTCAACATTGCGATGAGGAGGAGGATAATGATATGATGACGCTTTCCTAAAAAATTCCTTCTTAAAATATGCTTGATTTAGTATGTACCACTGCTGTTGCTAAAAAAGTTGGTTGTTAAACAATAACAGTTTCTGCTCAAAACGCACACAAAAAGCAGACATGCATGTGTGTGTGTGTGTAGCAAGTACCTTGATGTTACCTACTGAACAGAGTTTTGAGTAGGTAGGTAGTCTCACAGAATCGCGATGACTACGCAGAAAAATACATAGCAACAATGGGAAAACAATGAACAGTAACTCAAAAATGGAGGGAAGGAGACGCTTCAGCAGACAAAATCACACATGTACCATTTTAACAAAATCTGACGATGATGATGATGCTTATGATGCTAATATGATATACATACACATGCAGACTGCAAACAAGAGAGAAGGGGAAGGAGAGAAGAAAGTTGAAAATTGCTGTTTGAGTGAGCTGACAATTTTTTGGGGTTTTGCAATAAATAAACAAATTCGTTGCTTCTTTGTCAAGTATTTATGCACACTCTTGTGTGCCAATGCAGACGGTATACAACAGAGAGCAGCGCAAACAGAGAGTAAAAACGAGACTTGATCTTTGTTTGCGAAGAAAATGCATTTTGCTTGTTGTGACGGCGATATTTTTCATCAAGTATTTAGAGTTGATAGTTGAAACTGCTAACATACTACACGGAGGGAACAAAATAAGAAATTCAAGTGTTAAATAACCGCACACTTTTGAATAAAAAAAATCGTAGTGTACCTGAATGTTCATTCGTCATTAATCTCATTAGATTATACACTGCCTTATTGTAGCCGTTGTACCTGTTTCAATTTTTATATCTTCCACAATAATAGACTTTCCTGCTGATGTTAACTGCATAAATAGACAGAGTACAAACAAATTGTATGTGGCAACTTCTTTTTTTTCAACAGTTTGCTGCACGTTTGATGTTATTTTGCTGCCATTTTTATAACCCATTCCTATTATCGTCGTAAATTAAAGCCAGCTGAAAATCGCAATAAAAATATAACAAAAATATTCAGGAACATATGTACGGTATTTATATCCCAATAAAAATAACAATCAGAAACAGTGCTTTGTGGTGCAGGTTGTGCTGTTATTGTTATGATGATTGTTGTAAAATGGGAGAAATTATGTTAGAAGATGAGCTACAATGATACACATACCAAAGTGGTATTATTATTGTTGTTGTTAGTACTTTAAATATTATGTTAAAAATGTGTTATTGTCTTGAAACTTGGGAAAAACAGGGTTATAAAAATATTGTAATTCGGCTACCTACTCGTAATAATATTATTAGCAAAGTTATGCCAGAGAAAGGAGAGATGTTTGTGCATTTTGAATGAAAAGCAGACATTTTAAAAGTAGACATCTTTACATCTACATCTCTCTCTCCCTATCCCGTATCCTTTACTACCGCCGTTTATTGTTTTATTGTGTTTGTTCATTATACATTCAATATTCAAAACAAACCAATTCTCTTCATTTTGTGGGAGAAGGAACTACAGCATAGTTCTGCAAACCTCTGCAATTGCCCAATAAAGTGGTGGTTGTATTTTTACTCTCATACAAATTGAATGCCACTTGTGTATGAGCAGGTATGTACAATATAAAATAAAATAATCAACGATCACATCACTCTTAGTACTACTGCTACTACTACTGTGGCATCAAATACCTTGGAGTCGACCTTGCATGAAAAATTTTTGTTGGTTGCTAAAGAGCGGTAAAAATTGTTTTTGTAATTCATATTACTTTATGTAAGTATTTTTTTGAAGGGAGCATATTATTCATTAATTTTATTACCACGATTATTTCCAATAATTCTACTTCGTCGGAATCCACACATTTACCTGCATAATCACGAACATGTATACTTATACACATAATAAAACAATAAATAATGAACCTACCGTAAGGTGAGTTCATTATGGTGAAAATCCACAAAAGTATACCTGTCAGCCGACGCGGTACTACCCTAACCTACCACCATTTAAATAGCATTTGGTAAGTGTAAGTATAGCAACGCAATGCCAGCAACAAAAACTGACGATTTTTTTTATGAATGAGGCAAGGAGATACAGAAATGCATGTAGCATTTCATAAACTAGCGTAGGAGAGGGAATTGACTACACCGAGATGGAATTGCGTGGTTATCTTGGAAAAGGTTATTGAGATAAATTGTGGTAAGCATAGAGCATGTTATTTAGTTGTCGTTGTGACAATTTAAAGCCATAATTGATAATCAAAATAACAGCAGTAATAATAGCCATACATATAGTATGTATTATAATACTAGGCAAGGTAATATATAGTAGATATCTGTTTATTTGTGCACTTTTATCATATCGCCAAAATCACCCTTGCTATTATTATTATTATTGTTCTGCTTGCTGTTCAAATTTATTCGGTCTGAGTCTGATGTGCTGTGCTGCTTTCTGACCTATCCTTTTTCCTCTGTGAATCTGATAATTTTTATTTCTGCAATGCACTAACTCTTTGTATGTATCTGAGTGCAGAAAATGTGCAGTATCATTTAAACAAGTACATCAAATGACGTGTTATTGCACAAATATAATAGACATTTGTAATCATATATGGTTGGCGGTGGTAGTGGATTTTTCTTTTTCTTGGTCACTCCTTGTCACAATCAGTTGTACTTATGAAATAAATATACTGATGCATAAAAGTTTTTCTTTCTCTCTCAAACGGTTAAATGGAGTTGATGGGGATGTGAATTCTTCGATGATTTTTCTTGCAATAGATGCATTTGCTAGTTCAACGTCGTAATAAAAACATGCATGCATACGAGGTGTTAAAAGTAGAGATTAGGATTATTCGCGTACTAAAACTGCTCTCTATACTATGTGTATCTATGTTGACTTGAGACCCTTGAGAGCATGTATGCTGTATGGTGCGTTAGGGTTATGATCCGGGTGGAATCCTATTATAAATGCTAATTTTTTATTTACGGGTATTATGTAAGCGAAACATGACTGCAGGAGGAGTAAAGGACATTTCGAATTGTTGCATAACGCAACATTTGAATGACCCCGTATCCCTTATTGATCGGTGTAAGGTCAACAAGTTTAGAAAGAATGAGTTTTATAGCAATTTCATGGAGTTAATGCAAATTTAAAGGGCGAGATCATGAATATATTAGTTTATTTACTTTATACATAAAAGTAGGTTATCTCTTAAAATCCCCGTTCCAGTATTTCACAAAACTCAAGTTGGAAAGTCACTGCTGCTGGCATGTAATTACAGACCCGGGTGGGAAATACCACATGAAAGCACAAATATCCAGTCAAAATATTAATGTACATGAGACTTTGAACTTAGCAAATATAATTATTTAATTTAGTGGTTATCCATATTTGATCATTATGAGGGTACGACATTTAAATTAAACAAATTTGTTTTGCTTGTAGTCCAGTGAACTCACGGATGTTGATAATACCATAGACGAATTTCTATCATTCCTGTTACAAATATTTTTATCTTAAAAGGTTTGAAAATCAACAGAGAAGTTTTTCCTCTAAACATTTCACAAAATCATCTCATGCACATTTTTGGCCTGTTCTTTATATCCCTGGGGCACAACAAAAACAAGTACACATTCACTATACGTATATGCATATAACAAGAGATTAAATTGCTCGTTTGAAACGTTAACAAACCTTGAGCTGTTTTGGAATAAAATCCTCTGCTTATCTCTCCCTCTCATTCTGACTCTGAAAATGCGAGCACAGCATATATATGTGTGCCAAAAATTATCAAATGTAATTTTTGACTTTTCCTACTAGCAGTGAGGCTGTGTACTCCAATGAAATGTTTCTAAATTTGTAGTATCTTTATTACAGTTTTTGTCCGCAATTGCACCGCCTGCGCGTTGTTCGTACTTGATAGAATGGCTATTTTTGCCTTTGATAAAATGGGCACTAACGTCAAAATTGGAGATTAAAAAATTAAATGTTGTTAGTGCGCTCACATGTAGGAAATGCCTCGATTACTGTAAGTATAATGTATTCTATATATCGTTATACATTCATTCTGCTACACAGCAACCAAAACGCAATACCAATTTATTTTTTGTTTGTAGTTTGCCCAGTTAAAGTTACAGTTCCAAGTTCCGATATGAGTATGATGACTACAACTTTGGCGAAATGCCTCAAAGCCCTAAAGGAAAACAATTAAAATCCATCAAAGATTAACCCACCTCAACCTCAACCTGGCCTGGCCTACGCCTTTGATGATTTATCGTATTTTGAAACAGTAAACGTCATGATAGTTTCTGTTCCAGCGACCTCTTATCCCACGCTCTCTACTTCTTACCTTACCTAACCACATATATACTTGCAAAAAATAATGCACACGCACAGCAAAAAATATTCAATATACAGCATAGGTACATACTTAACTGGTCCTTTCTCTCTCTCTCTCTCTCTCTCTCTCTCTCTCTCTCTAATGGCAAATCAGCAAAATCTCATATTTTTCTGTACTTCCTAGAAAGAGGTACCGCTCTTTTTTCTCAGTTTTTTTGTTCCACTTCAGTTTTTTCATATAACCGCAGGCAGATTAGCAAGATTGCAATCACAAGACAAGTAACGAAGCATTAAAATGCCAAAAGTGCAGCAGTGCCCATTTTTTCCGAGACGCACACAACACTAATCGTCAGACTAGTAATAAAAATGTAGGTATATGTCATATATGTGTAGGTAGCATTAAAGTAATAATACAATTATGTCGTCATCTTCATGGAATGCACTCTTTAGATACATTTGTGGATTAAAACAACAAGAACTCGGAATAGTGGTATTACTGGTATTGATAATGGTCAAACGGTGACATACGAAAAGGTTGAACATGACCATGATAATGACTATTGACTATGATGATGCACCAAAACTGCAATACACTAACTATCCCTACATGTCAATACACCAGACTAGTCCCAAAGTAAAGACAAAAAAACAAACGAGATTTCGATGTTTATAATGTGAAGGATTTGCAAATATAAAAAAAAGTTAGTCATAAACACAAATACAAATCTTCTGTCAATAATCTACCATATATGAAGTGACTCGAGTCGAGCCGACAACGAAGGAAAAAAGAATAAAACATGTTTAATCTATCAAAAGAGCCATAATATTCTATCTAGCATTGATGAAAGACATTAAACTGTATAAAATCTGTGTAAATTTATCGCGTAGCTAAATTATAAAATGTGTCTTCCTTAGAAAAAAATTGCACATATGCATATATACTCGCGCACTGCCCTTGCATTACGACGTACAATAACAAAAAAATAGTAACCAAAATGGCACTAGACTACCTCCCATACCACAACTATTACCGTTAGCAGCATTCCATGCAATACAATGGATTTTTTGTCTGAATTCTTTTTAAAATCCTCTCGCTATAAATGTGTGAATGCGTAGGGTACTTTTTTCAAATAGGATAGACTCAATTTAGAAATAGCATCGAGTTTCAGTGTCATCATCGAATCATCATCACCTATTACAGTCGTTCTTGAACACGTGTCGTCTTGACTAGATGGAAATAGTGGTTTGTGTTGCAAAGGTTTTTACATCGATTTTTTTTCATTGTAACAGGCAAGTCGTTGTTTGGTTGAAATTGTGTATGTGTGTGTGTGTGGCACTTGAGTAGTTTGTAGTTCGATGTACCTATTTGTATATTTTTGGCAATGTTCCTTCTAGTAGTAAAACATACCACTGTCATTTTTATTGTTATGTTGCTTATCATTTTTGCTCCGTTGCATTTGAAATAATATAACGACTTGGCAGGTTTTTCCGTCACCGACAACTGCGTACCTACGAACGATACACGCTAGCCATGATGAGGAATTTTATACGAGAGACCGGGGCATAATGGACTTTTTGGTTTAAGAGCTACACAACAGCTATGCTCTAGACTCTAGACGCAGAACTGGGGTGGTATTTATATTTTGCGTTGTTGACAAGCCAGGACAACCTATATATTACATATGAGTACCTAGTTTCGTTTTTGCCATTACATATAGCAAACTTCGTGTTATTTGTTTAAGATTATGACAAAATAATAATTTTTCTAGTTTGATGTCAAACATAGTCGTACTCATACTTTTCATGTTATATATGACATTTCCTAACTGTGAAGTGACCACTGACTACAGAGGGAAACAGTCATTACCATCAGCACAATGGCAATGTTTGTGTAATTGAACAAATAAATACTAAATGGGTTGACATGTCTGTCAGGAAATATCTGTAGCGCAACTTTATGGTTTACTCTAGTAATAATTTATTTATGAATGGAAATTTGATAAATATAAAGTCTGCAATGCATTCCGTTGTCTTCCAAGGAAACAGTGTTTAGAGGGGTAATACCGTAATAATGATGTTTATTACAACCAATATTAATAATAGCTGATGAGACAAAAAATTCTAATTTGACTGCTGAGCTATCTCGTCAGCCAGTAATTTAAACGCGTACATAAATGTTACTGACGCGCCATTTATCTGTCAAAACTTCCGACAGATGTTTGATTTGAGGATGACAACGTTGCAACTGCAATGTTCACCTCACTGACTACTACTGCCACAGCAGCAGCGGAGCAGCAACCGTTTAAATGAAGTTAATGATTGAAATATACTAACAATAGTAATAATATGCTGTCACAATGCGACCGCAATAAACAAACATCACCGCAACAGTTTAGTTTTAATCATTATAAGCCGAAATTGGGCTGGCTATCATACAAATATGCACTGACATATATTAGCCAAGATTATTGGATATTTTTGGTGAGAGATAAAGATGCAAACAAGAGCGGACGGCGAAGTCTGAAGGACAAATTTTTGTGCAGGTGTCCTTCTTTTTTCCTCATCAGCGTTGCTACTCCTAAACTCAGACTATAAAAGTTATGAACGCATACAATTTTTCATAGAAATTGGATTTACGTAACAGTAGGA
>JAHZNE010004376.1:0-18686 GCA_027744055.1 Callyntrura sp. NNG-2020 | reverse complement strand
ATTAATGTAATATTGACTGGGACAGCGAGCGATCAAATATTATTCTGCCGAAACGAAGAGAAAATAATATAAAAATCCTCGGTATAGTACAATTAATTGAAGACCCGCATGGTGATTGTAACATAGAGCAGAATATAAAAAACAAAAATGGGATTTAAATACATAGAAACATTGCGATGTTTCCATGATTTCTCATCCTTTTACAAGTGCGTCTCACGATTAAACGGATAATAACAACAATAAATGTAATATTTACTTTTTCTACTCTTTTCGTTATGATGATTTTTGATCGTTCGTTGTCCCTGCCAATAATAAATAGCAATTTGTCAAAAATTAAAAACCGTAAACCTTATAATGCTACGATCATGTCCATGAGTTTGTACCCAAATGTAAAGTTAAAAAATTGATTACAATTTTCTATTTCTACGGCAATGAGGCGCTGCAGTCACGTCATTTTTCATATATGTTAAAGTCCTTAAACCTTATAATTACGATCTGAATGTCGAAAACCCCATTCCAATAGGACTTACATAGCCAAACCTCTCTTGATATGACAACGTTATTCAGGTTACAGAACGATTGGGTTAATTTTACAATGCAATTAATTTACAGCTTTGGTCAATTCAAATTTTATAAAACATTGCCGTGGAACGAAATTTATTAGTTTTTTTGTGAAAACAACCCGCCCGTATGTTATAGTTATAAATAAGCTATAGCTATAGTTAGCTCAACGCTGCATTATGCATACGTTTATACTAAAATTGTGGTTAAGTGTCAGAAATTTTGAACAATACATGTTCAATGTTGGCAAAAAAACAGACAAGCAGACGCAAAAACAATTCAACTTCCTATTTTGAATTCTATAACTAAAAATGTAATAGAATTGACATTTTGCTATGTTAAGTTATATGATTTTATATGACAATTTTAACGTGTAATTTGGAATAAATATTAAAAATGAAATATTTTCGGAAATAAATCAACAAGTGCAATAAGGGAATGAAGGCTGTATAACGGTTTTGGACACTGTGATGCAATGCAGAATTGATATTGTATCATCACGTTGATGAGGTATGAACTACATATTATTAGAGTTGCGTACGTGCTGTGTTTAGTGTTTACTGAATAAATTAACCATTTTTTATTTATTTTTAAACTTTTCTTTATAGAAAACCGATCATAATACAAGTTAATCAACAGGACGACAGTGCTAACAGAAATAGCACATAAATTACACTAATTTATAAAACAATATAACAGCGTATTAATATCGGTGGCTTAAGAGACTAAGGAAAGAAACGTAGTACACCAAAAACGTTTCGAACCTATGGACCCGGCCAGCAAAAATACATTTTATTCTGCAGTCTGCAGTGTAAAGAATTGATACCTAAATACGTAGAAAAAAATCAATGCTTTAAACATTTAGAAATCGGGACTTATGTCTATAATTTTAATACAGTTTGGACTACGTAGTAATAATTACATTAACCGATGGAATTCTAGGCTACACGAATCTTTTTATTTTTGTAAATTACAAATTAATTCGGTGAAAGAAAAATACGCAAGAACAACAATGGAACATTTATTAAGAGACCAATTTTATGTTGTTTGGTTTACGCGGGAGTGGTGTGTATTGAGTACTGCTCTTCAACAAAATATTATTTAAATAAGATACGAAAAATTATTGTTATTCTTCCGCATTTTTCACACTATTTTTCTCTCGTTCCTCTTCTTCACTCCGTTGTTGCTGTTGTGCATGTTGGGGCATCGAGAAACTAGCCGGACCTACAAATGTTATTAGCCATTGGAATCTCGCCATAATCTCTTCCCTCCACCGGGGGTTTTGAACGACAGCTTCCAAATAGGCAGGGACAACCCTCCTCAGAGAGCTGCACACCGGACAGTCTGTCTGAATGCAGGATTTCCAATGAGATAAAATTTGCCTGCTTGACAGACAGTGGGGGTGAGGACAGTTTTGACGGGCGTCACAAGTTCTCAGATGGTTCAGTACAGTTTTCATCAGTCCACAAAATGCTGTAGGGCACTGTAAACCAATACAATGAAAATTATAAATTAACAAATTTTATTAACAACGAAAATTATATCGCGCCAACGTGTATGTTTAGTTTTTAATTACCGGTCTTGCTTCCACTCCTGTATTTCCAATCAACTCGTCCCTTACACGACATAAAACAGCGTGGAGTAATACTGCGAGTTGCTTCCGAATCAGTCTACGTTTCTCTTGAAGATCCTCCACCTCTCCCGCCGCACCCGTTTGCGTGCCCCTAGAAATCATGCCTGGGCGACAGGGCATTGTCGACCTGGATATAGATTTCCCTCCTACAACCACGGATACGGAACCGGATGTCGTACCTGTTGTCTCAGAAGAACCGGGTAAAGATGCCAACGTAGCTGCATTAGCTGTGGATGTTGACGCGGGTGTTGATGTTGTGGAGGACACCATTGGTATTGAGATCGGTTTTACGTCCACCAACGCCATTTTACCGGATGGCTTGCTATTATCCTTCATTTTGGTATGAACTCAATTCGTTTCTGAAACGGGGTCTCTTCGAGGTCCCAAGTAATGCGTTGCCTTTTATTGCCTCTTAATTAAATATCGCACCACCGTCACCACCGCCTGCATCTCAAAAAAGAGACACCAAAATTTAATATTTTAAAATCCTGTTAGAAAAAATTCTTTTCTTCACCATTGCCAGTATTCCTACTCATCAACCACCATCACCACCGCTGCTTCTATTTTTCTTTTTAGTTCGACTAACGTTATCTCCTGTTTGAAAGATGCCTTGTTCGGCATTTTTGCCGTTTTGTTGTAAGCCCTGTGATATTATGGCTGTGCACTATGCTCGCTCGCTCATCAACATGTTGCTCTCTCTCTCTCCTCTCTCTTTGCAGTGAATTTTCTCTTCTCAAAAAGAAAATCAGGTTACGTACGGTTCTCTGTACTGAACTCATTGAACGCCTCTCTACCCATGCAGGCCTGCTTTAGGGCTACGTTATACGCTGCTGCTACGGTACAAGAACCTGCAAACCCTTTATGTCTTCGTCTTCACCATTCACACACTACAATACAAAATACAATGCACCGCTGGCTTCTCTCTCAGAGACTCACTATTTCACATTGACTTTTAGCTAGAGCTTTAAACAGTTTCATATTAATGGCGTATTGTTGCTTGCTGCTGCTGTCGTGCTGCAATAATCCTGTACTGATTACCGTTCCTTTTTGCTTCGGAGGAGGGGGATGGCTACAGATAGGCAAAATGTGCTATTCAAAAAAGGAGGGATTCAGTTCAAACAACTGTTCAAGTTGTATAAATGATGATCAACATCATCGTCTTCATTATCGTTTATAGCTTATTATGCAATAATAAGCCAGGTAGCAATAATAGCCGCCAATAGAGTGTGCACATTAAATAAAATTCAAGGGCAACAATGTGCTCAAATGCACACAGAGAGTGCAATAATGCACAATTGTACTCGGCTTAACTAGATTGTACCATCCAAGTATTTGCATTGAATGAAATAAAATAATACACATCGGATTTTTACGAAGCGTGCCATCATCATCAATAATGAGAAGGGGTATGCAAGAAAACAAAACTACTGACACACAGACTTATATTTAAATATTTATTATCACGTTATTTCGAAACAATGCCTGGGTTGATAGTAAAACAGGTAGGTTTTTAAAAAATGCTGTGTTTACGGTTAAACAGCTATGGTTACTACAATCTTAAGGTTCGCAAAAAGGATGCAAAGTTTATCGCTTGTTTCAAATGGTCAGGCAAAGTTGTAACTTGTAACGTTGTGCATAAAAAGGTGAACTTGTTGCCAACACTACTACATTATAAATATATTTTCTGACAAGCTGAAGATGCAAAAAGAAATACATAATGTGAAACGGATGCACTTGATGATGATCTGATTATTCAAGATGAAGAGATTTAGAATAGAACGAAGGCTATGTCTGTAATATGTGCTAACTGCATAATTAGCTAAAAGTGCATGACACCTTACACTGTCTATTATTTCAAGGCATATAAAATATACATGTAGCTTTATCTACTAAGTGACCTCGCATTTTAATGTTTAACGGGCCTTTCACTAGCACAATGAGTACGGAGTACGATATAGCTCTCCTGACATTCTAATTCTACACCGTGTGTACGTACTAGGGGTGAGCAAAGTGTCCGACAATGTCGGACAAATCTGTGTCCATGTCCATGTCCGACAAATTTTGTCGGACGCGGACATGATATGTACATTCGTGGACGGACACGGACAGTATTACATTCTAATTCTACACCGTGTGTACGTACCAAACTAATTTTAATGTTTCAGAGCTTGTTTGTCGTGTATAGTGTTTATTATTATTTACATGTTTTCTATTGTTAGTTTCTTACCGTAAAATCCCGACAAGCAAGAGTGTGATCAAATACACGATGTCCGTATGTCGGTTGCTTAGAGAAGGGTCACCGAAAGCTGTTTCTTACTGGTTGCAGGTGAAGATTTTTGTTGAAATCCTTGGTTTGTCTGTATTCCGTTCTTTTGCTGTTTGACTCAATTATCGACACGGATGCTTTCATAGGAGTGAAAGTCACTTTAAAAAACTTAAAGGTGGTATTTTCCAAATACAACTGCCTGTTGTTCCATTTTAACGTGAAGTTATAAATTTCCGAAAAAGTTCACGTAATGTTCAGCATGAAATTATCTTCCTGACAATTGCTATTGAAGTGAATTTACTAAGTGAGTGATTTTCCTGTACTTCATCTGACAAATTGTTTTAAAATTGAGCCCAACAAAGTGTTAGCCAAGTAGGTAAACTGTTCTAACATGGAATGTTCCAGTTCCAGAACAGTAGGAATATCCTTTTCCACGCTATCAAAATTACACAAACGTTTTTTCTCTCGTTTACTGCGCTATCCTACGTGAGTCCGCGACTGACTCACTCCAAAGCACCTTTGCATAAAATTACGTATGGAAACGTTCGCATGTATTCAGGTCAGGTCAGCCTATTTCCCATTAAACCCACAAGTTCTCCTTTGGAAAGAGCCAAGCACGTCGAGCAGTCGAGAAAATAGGTGTATACGCAAATTACGCCTGTGATAACAACACTGATACTTTCCCCTTGTAATTACCGTCAAAAATGGGTTTGCGGAAAATTATGCAAATCACCTTTTCTTCCAAACCCAAAAATTGATAAAAGTCACTCTGCGGTTCTTATCAAAGTTTACCCACAAACTTTTTCCCGTTGCTTATCACATTAGCATCTTCTTTATCTGTGTGGAAAGACGTTTACGCTGGTTTTTTTCACACTAAACTCTGCCTTTGTCCCAAATACCTATTTGTGTACACCTCGCTATATGTTGTCATTCGACTTCGACACAGCAACAACGACTTTTCTTGCTGACGTAGTAGAACTTTAGAAACAGATTTTTTAAAACTGTTCACCCTGCTCCTCTCTATAAAATGTCAAACGAGCAAGTTTTTGATTATTCGACTTTTTCTGTTACCTTTGCACAACCCGATCCATTTGCATGGGTATACACAAAACAAGTCACTTTTAGTAGTCAACTTTCCTTGTACTTTGTTTGCTTGTCTTCTTTTTTTTGTCGCGAGCTCCGCTCATCATCCTTGAGCACAAGCAGTACAACTACTGATAGGTCTTCATGGGATCACCTCATGCTTTTGTTGTGAATTTGTTATTGCAAAGCTCGTGCGGCTCGCCATATAGTTGTGTGAACATCAAGGCGAAATGACTTGCCTATTTCTCATCTGAACAACATTGACTGAAAATGCTCATACATCGTATACACAGTTACGCTTACGCTATATATACGTTGGATCTTAAACGTATTAGAAAATAGCAAACACATGTCGTTTATAGCGTAGCTACGAAACGAATTCGGCTGAAAATCATATTTACTCACACGTTTGCATTTGCGTGATACGTGGACGTGCACAAACGTACTAAAAGTTTAACGATGCTGCTGAACGCTTTCAGATAGTATAATGTGTTACTACGGAGATGACTAAAAGTTTTGTGTAGTTGTGTAAATGCCGTTGAGTTTTTTGATAGGAGCTCAGAAAAACGCTTTTAGATATATTATTTACTGATTTACGCTTTGAAGCCATGGCTATGACTTTTCCCGTTTCGTTTGCTGTTTTCTAAGTCTTTCTCTCTTCCCGTTGATTCGTTTACGCTTCTTCTTCGTGTTGTTCCTATTATACGGTGTACGCCGGTACAGGATCGCGGAGTATCGGTGTTGATACAATGTACCGATATTGTTATTACGGCTTAAAAGGCAACAGTGTTTATAAATGTACAAAACGCTTACAAAAGTCGAAAGATTATTATTTCAAGAGAAAAAAATGTATGTACAGTGTGTACATAAATTGCATAGAAAATTGCATGTTCCGTTCATCGATCCTCCTTACTCGACCGAATGAACTGCATAAAATTAGCTGCTATTTATGGCATTACATAATGAGAATGATTGTTATGCAGGTGATGAGTGATGACGATTGGCGAGGGGGTAGTGTAAGAGGTCGGCTTCGATATCGATTAAAAAATGTGCAAAATAATGCAGATGTTCCGCTCAGGAGGAAAATTGCAGAAAATGCGTACCCAAGTGATGCACAACTACTGTGCAAAAGTTTCATCAGCAAGAGCATTAGAGCAAAACGACGGAGGTATGTAAAATTGTACGTTCTTATCACAAGCGAAAAGAGCAAATGTAGCGAATTGATAAAGTTGGGGAAAAAATTGGCACAAAGTGCCGTGGTGGCTTTCTCAATGAACTTTTCAGAATAAAAAGAAAGGATAATACAGCCGTCGTTTGTGGTAATGTTACCCACATTAGATTACTACTACTACACGGCAAAAAGGTGTCATATTTTAGCAGTCAAGTATGGGAGGATAAAAATTATTGTGATAACGACGTTAACCGTTCATGTGGTCTTTCAATGACTGATATGCTGTATCCACGATCTATTCGGTGTCGTGCTATTCAGAGCACGAAGAAGGAGAGAAAAGACGAAGGAAAGAATGAACAGATGCTATACGCAAGGCGTGTGCTACGCATGCAATATGCAATGATGATGAGGATGTTGGTGGTTGACGACGATTGCTAAAGCAAAGACGAAGCCTTGAACTTGAAATTCAGTTCATAATAGTGAGGATGGTGAACATACTGTTGATGATATGATGGATAAGGAGGATTTTGACACTTCTCTAGCAAGTTTAATTGTGTTCGCGGCTGTGATCACGTATACCGGTAGTGAAGTGGGAATATCATTAGCAGCAGTGCTTTTATGACGGTAATAGCGATGATGATAATGACGATGCTTTACTGACAGACAGCTGCAACAAAGGTAAAAGGTGCTCTGTTTGGTTGTTTACATGTAGGCATTTTTGTTTACAAATTTTGCGGAGATACGCAAAGCAGGGAAGGCACGCTGGTAGTCTAATGAGAAAGCGTCTTTGGGCGTAACAACAATTGCGTGGCGAGATATTTGCAAAGGAAACAGTGCAAAGCTGACATAAATTCGAAATTCGAAACGTAATAATTTTGTGTTATCATAATAGTTATACAATTACTTTTTCACAGGAGGAATCGGGTTAAATGGTACGGAAATTGCATTAAAAAAAAGAGTCAAGACCACAACGGCAACAAGGGGAAGGATCCTCTTCTTCTCGATGACACAAAAAGGCACACATTTAATTGCTAACATTATTAAAACGTGTGGTTGGTGGTGGTGGTGATGGTTGAAGGCTCGACAATGCAGTAATGTAATAATGGGGCGTTGATGACGGTGTAAAGTAAAGTAGGGCTTCTTGCGGTATTGTTACCTTTTTAACTAAATACGCTGCCGCTGTTACAGATACAACAAGCACAAGTACAAAACATACCGTATGGACGACCGGGATGAAGAAAACCGAGCACAAGTACACCAACACCACACGGTCTCTTTAGCCGTCGGCAAACAATGAACTGAACTCAATACAATATACATTGTTGAGTGCAGTTGGAGTTACTATATCTACATAAACAGAAGACTTACGAAGCTCGAGAGAAGAATGTTCAAGAAGAAAAGGGGGAACGTGCTTGGTGTGGCGTACCTATATTATATGAACTGAGGCAGACGTGCAGACAACAACAGGAAAGGAAATCGCCTACACACATGCTCATCAAAGAAAGAAACGTGCCTCAAGATGGAAGAATACGCCAGCGGTTTGGTTAATTGTTTCAATAACCGACAGGCGATTTTCCTGTTAATTTTTGTAGAAGCAAAACGAAAGATTTTTGGTGAGTAATACTCTGACAAGTGTGAGAAAAAAGGGAGAAAAAAGGTGTGTACTAAAAAAGGGCCCAAACTGACGAATGAGCAGAGACGCTTTCTTAGGGTTCATTCATAGAAATGTGGCTGAAGAGGATGCAGAGAGTCCAAAGTCCATCGTTGAAGCGGGACCCTTTTAGTGCATCGCATCAACTTTTGTTTCTGGAAAGGTACGGAAAGTGCGTACGTGTGGGGAGACAGATGGATGGAAGGAATGCGTACGTGAGAAGAAGAGTATGATGAAATAAAAGATGACAGGAAGAAGATTAAAAAGGGATGCAAAATCAGTGCAACACGCATATGGTAGTGCCGCATGCCTGCTTTTATTGTTATTTGTTTTGAGTATTTTTACAGCCAGTTGGACAGAAAAATTCCAAAAATGGGATTTTCCAGGAATCTTTTACGTTCTTTTAAGTACCCGGCCACCAACAAAATCAGAAACGAAAAGGTGTTTCAAATGTTGGTTGCCAGGAATTCTGCATGACGGCGACTGGGTATTTATGGATGAAACTTGACAAAACAGGGAACATTAAAATCGTTTTTTTCAGTATATCTGTTGGTGTGGTAGAAAATAATCATGATTCAATTGAGGTACTAACAGATTATGGAAAAACGTTTGGAGTACTCTCTTAATCCGAAGAACAAGACCTGTGTAATGTTTACAGAGTAAAGTGAAGGATGTGACAAGTGACAAAGAGTGATAGATCAATAATAAATTATGCAACTTAAGAATATTTACAGGGAAGGACACAAATAGTGTATTTGTTTTTGAGCTCGAGAGTCGCAAAGTGGTACCTAACCTTTACCTTTGTACTTTGGTACCTTATTACTCACACTTTACCACAAAACAGGACCAAACTTGATGAATCTTCAGTAATTCTGTCGTTTTCACTTACGTGCCTACAGCAGTGGGAGAAGTTAAGGAAGATAAACGAGCAAACAATAATAGTCATAATTAGTAAGCCAGGATCATAGGATCTATTACTATGTTCATTATCTCTGTTTAACGAACGTTGGAATGAGGTCGTTTCATACTAGAGCTTTTGATCTGTGGTATATATGTTAATCGTGCCCCCAGATTAATTGGTTTGTTTGAAAGCGAAAGAAACGTTTTTGTCTCCATATACCCCAATCCATCACACACTAATGCATAATCATAATCATGTTGGTCAGAGATGCTCATACAGTCATCACCCGTTACGTCTGTAACTACTCACAAAATTTTGGAAATTTTTTCATGGAAAAGCAGCAGGATAAATATTAAGTTATGCTGTGTTCCGGGTGTGAGCGGAGCCTTGAACGTGTGTGCAAGGTACACATGACTATATACAGGTCACTAAATGATAAACAATTTAACAGATGGTTAAAATAAACTACATCTACTAATGCGTAGTTCACGTAGTATCGAGTTAAACAAAACATGCAAGTCTCGCTGTGCATGTCATTAACTATATCATACATAGCAACATCGCCTGTTAAACCCTACGTCGCGTCGTAACGTAAAAATTGTATATTTTTACACCACTCATTTCCACACCAAACGTTTCCCTAGTGCATAGTCACTCTTAATGGCGATGACGACATCAGTAACCATGGTGTTCTTGTGAAGTAGCTGTGTCATTATCAAAACGCTCGAGAGATGACGAAACAGGATGCAATGTTGCCCTATGCTTCGTACTGTACTTTACAAAAAACGCTAACGCTGTAACGCAAAAATTCTACATAGGTAATAAAATACTGGCTCTACTCAAACATGTTGAAAATGCGTAGATGTGAACGTTCAATGTACTTTGTACCTATTCTCCTACCTGCATCGTATCTCCTCAACTTCAGTCAGACCGAACTGACTACGGTACCTACGTGCGTATCTCGGAGTACGCACTTTCTAATAAATCATGATTCGCTTACGTTATGTTCCCTTGTTGCTTTGATACTCGCAATGAGTAATGTTCACATACGGTAAATTACAGATTAAATGTAACAAAAATACGAATATCTCTATGCTCTTTGGATATATTTTTATATTCTATTTTTATATACAGGATTCGGATCCTAAAAGGGAAGCCAACGTAGGATCTCAATGCACATGAGTCATTCATGAGTACATAGATAGAAATAAGGGAGCATTTACTCTCCTGAGTATTATACTAGCACGTTGTTTTCTTACTTTTAGAGTTAGATAGACTTAATACATAGAATGCTTTTGGAGGGAGAGGATAAATAATGCAATGTGTTGATGAATGTGATAGTATTATCATCACATCGTCAGATAACAACTGTCGAACTAAAAACATTCAAAAAACGTTTTCTCTCTGCATTTTATTCTACTTGTCACTTTTTACGGCAGAAAGCTTTGACATTAGCAGCAGTATGATTTAGTTTTCTTTCAATAGAACTCAAGTTTATTGTTCTATGCATTTTCAGGTCAGTAATGACAGTACGACTACATACTTACTTTTCCTCATAAAATCAAAAGCGTTATGGGTAAGCAAAATATGTCAACTGATTTCATACAGTAGAAATGATATCGATATCGCATCCAAAATTTAGGGGGTTGTATTGCATTCACAATGAAGCAATGCCATTAACAATCACAATGTAAATATTATGAAACTGTCAGTATCCATCACTATTTTAATTTGTTGACCAACGAAAAATGTGCTGAGTTGCACGTAGCCACCTTCATGAACCAACCGCATTTGGCAAGCTCCTGCATAAAATTGACTATTTCTCTGTGAATTTGTTTCCGCATTTCCGCCGTAAAGCAAACAAGCGTGCCATGATGATAACATGGCCAAATTCTGCACGTAGACATGGCCTCCGTGATAAACCAACCACGAGCAAGGTCAAACAAGCACTACCACAATAACTAACACAGCATTAGCATACTGTAAGCCATAATCCTATTCGTGTCCATAAGGCCTTTTATGTTTTTCCATATTTCAGCCGAGCCTAGCCACTCACAGTCTTTTCAATACTTCCACAACCACGACTATCTTTCTTAACCTTTGCTACTAACCGTAACTAAGTAACCGGAATATACTACATGCACCGTCTTACTCACGAGTACAGAGAGTGATGACGTCTGGTTCTTGTGTATGAGGTGACTATTCCTTGCCAACGCACTACTCTTATCACTTATGAGTTATCATATCAACTACTAATCTCCCTGCTACTAGCACTACACCTAGCAAGTAACCATAGAAGTGACGTCATTTCACGTTTCGCGATAGCAATTTCATCTAAAACATATTTTTTGTATTTTAAGCTGCTATCAGCCTGATATTGTTTTTGCATCGCGATCCCAAAGTCAACAGAAACAACTCTACTAAGCAACAACAGCCAGCCCCCGTAAAAAAGTGGGAATTGTTGCACGTGAGCATCATCCAGCAGTCAGGTGAAACTATAGATGAAGTTACATGAGCTACGTCACGTAAACTTACCTCATACCATATTTAACAGCAGTCCCAACCTGTGTGTCTTTTTATCTACATAATGATTGTAGTCTAGTTGTACAGCAGAGACAGCCACATCCCACAAAACGTACCATTATCAAATATTGCTATCGTTGAACTTCTGCAGCTGCTGTTGCTATATAATTTCTGCCAGTGCCAACATAAACTGTTGTCATTTTTTACCTGAGCTCATAAATGCTCCGCATTCATCATTCATTATTCTTCTCATTACCTACGCTTATTAGGTAATACAAACTTTTGGATACGATGTGCCTTACTAGAATGGTGCTAGCAAACAAAAGGTGGTACACACTTCTGTTCTTTATATCTTGCAGGCTCAAAGTACAATTCTTCAATTCTTTTGTGTGTCCTGTTTACCTTTTAGTATGACTGATGTTTACTGAAGAAAAAAAACGAAAAAAATAGCGTTTATGAACAGCGAAGGTAGAATAAGGCATCGATTGGAGTGCTGTGGAAAGAGCGACGATCTGAACTGCATAATGCATTGCCAATTGCTGTTGATTGCATATCTTGGCAAAATATTCCTTTCTGTCCATAGGTGCCGGTTGTAAGGCTAGAGCCGACGAACTTGGGGAGCAGCAGCTTTGTACCGAAGTGTATGGCTATGCATGATCATTGACCAATACCTGTCTGTCTACACACCTTTGAAGTTGTTTCTAAATATAAAGCGTGTAGGTATTTGCACAAAAACTACTTTACACAATCCCAAACGCGTGTAAGCAAACAGAATGCTCCTCCGGGATGATCGTATGATCGTGATCACTAATGCTATTATATGATAATTACCTTTTGTTTAAGTAAATTACCATACAAGTTCGTTTCAATTTACAATATTTACACCGTCTACAACCCCAAGCATAGTCTATTGTTACCATTTTTATCTTGCCAATTTGCCATATCCTTGGCGTACAATAGTTTTTGTACAATTTTGATTGACAGCACCAGACACAGCGTATTGCATTAAGCAATTGTGTGAGCAAGATAGCATAATTATATAGCGTCTATGTCAAAACTGAAAAGTTAATCATGTTCCAACTCGCCAAGAGGTTTAACACGCCAGCAGTAGTTCCAAGGAAATGCTTTAAAATGACGATACTTTCTGTAGGTACATGAAAGATAGCGACAGATTTTCTTCTTGTATCCATGGCGCGATGGCTTGGTTTCGCTTTGATCGTACGATCCTCTTCGCTTTTTCCGCACACTTTTTGTTGCCTTGCATCGTACGATATCGCTGAAATGAAGAGAAGGCTACAAAAAAGTGCAAGCCAACTCAACCAGCAGCAACCATGTCCTGGTATGAGTAGACAGTGAATGAGTGCGTGTGTACCTACACATACGGTTACATGCCAAGAGTACCGGAGATAATAAATCCCATGTTCCATATCAGTTTCATCGGTATATCTGGTGATACAATGTAATTCGCAATTCAAAACAGTATATCAATTTTCTTACATAGGAAGAAGCATCATGAAGTTGCAAAAGTAGTAATCTGCTTGCAGTTGTTGTTGAATGAAAGAAGTCATGACGGTAGAGTGTAACTGAATGGTAAGCAATGCAAAAGTGGGGTGGTCTGATCTCTTTGAAATCGTACTTTGTACTTTTCCATTTTTTGTAGCAAGGATGATGGTGGCATTGATAATTACGTCAATATTAAAATTTGTATAGGCGCGTGGGAACGCTGTGCTGTATTAAAACTGTTTGGACCAAAGACCTATGTACTTCGAAATATTATGTTTTTACTTGTATTCTTCCAAATCGGAGACGTTAATTTCATGAACTTTACTTGCAAGTGTGCAGTTCATGTTTTCTGGTCACAATAATGATATTACTTTTAAGTAACAAGTTGTTACTAACATCACTCACTCACTCACTCACTGGTAAGCAGCATGAATGTATGAGAGTTACTACGATAAATAATATTATGGCTTGCCACATTCCCACATGATCATCACATGCACATTTCTGTTTTTATGCGTGCTCTCCTCCGTCTTAAGATGTTTATCTTGTGAAAATAGATATACATTTACTTAATGATAAATGTTTGTTTATATCGGGCAAAACTTGCATGCTTGACATTATTGGGTCATGATAAGAAATGTATTTATTGTAAAATAGGGATTTGTGCAGCAGTGGCATGATGACAAAAATGACCAATGTCTGGAAAGCCGCGCGGAGGACTGGGACTAGTCACTAGACAGCCGAGAGACGATGCCTATGCAGCAATATTATGTTTATTTTTATTATTTACTGACAAGTAACTCAACATCAGGGTAATCAATCACCTAGTAGTTGAAAGAAAAGTTATATTGGTGATAATCAATTGTTGTTTTTAACGAAGAAGTTTCCTCGCAACAACTTGAATGCCACTCCATGTCTCTATAGATGTGTCCAAAATTTGATCAGCGGGTAAAACAAATCCATAGTCTCCTGTATCTCGGAGTTCAATGGTGTAAACCCATTTAATACCAGCTGCCCCCTTGGCCCAGTCTCTGCTTGATCCGGATGATAAGTCTATTAGACGATCAAAGTACAAATGTACCAGTAGTTTTCGAATTGAGGTTAAATGAGTCCTTACAACATATTTGCAATTTTATCAACTTACATAGGATAAATCCAGCATTTCCCACGGTGTATCGAGTTCCAAAGTGAGATGTCAACGCTGCTACAGCCTCATCGCCTAGCTGTTTCAATTCTGGGTAATCTGCTGGTGCCTCCTCGGTGTATCCATAGGGACTCATCCACAACTGGCTATAGCTATGCAGAGTGATGAAAGCCTCGAAAGAGACATTTTGCTGCTGTTGCTTAAAAGTAATGTAGTCCTTCACCGCATCAGTTGTAGAGTTAGTCCAGTTGCTTCGTGTCCTGCGGAAAAGACGGTCCACCTCGTGGGTGAACACGTACCCATCGGGATTGATAAAAGGAGCGAAATAGAAATCAACTCCCTTCAAGATTTCATCGTAGGCATTGGCGTTATTAACTAGTTCGTTAATGATGTACGTTATCACGGCGGTGGTAATGTGCTCCCTGGCATGAATCGTAGCGTCAATCCAAAATGCTGGTTTTTTGGTACCATTAGCGCCGGGTCCCGTGCTTACCTTATAGACGGAGAGGGGCCTGCCTTCAAAACTTTGTCCATAAACTTCCTGGCTGATCAAGGAAGAGTTGGAAACGAGACCACTGAGCCAGTCGTTGACTTCGCTCCAAGTGTGATACTCCTCCCAGTTCATGTCTTGATACCTGAGAGGAGCTCCGCGCTGCTTTCGAAGACGCTCTTCCTTGAGAAGAGCTTCCACGTTGGAAATCATAAATTCGTGGTCAATTCCTGCAGCAACCAAGTGCTTCATTACTGCCAGCTCATCTTCGGGACTTACTAAAATGTCTGCAGCTGCATTAGGACGGGGATCTTGCCAAAAATCGTACTTGTCCTGGGCTGCCAATGCGAGCAGAGCCTCATATTGACCAGGAAGTTGTGGGCGCGCCCGGATTACTTTGTAGCTTTAAAAATCAATCCCATGTTTAGTCAACGAGTAAAAATGTAGCCAATGGCAATACTATTAAACTTAGTAATACTTTAAGCTTTTAAATTGGATTACCCATGGTAGTGCTTGACTGCTTCTTCCCGTGGAGCCACAGCGGCTAGCGCAACACAGATCGTAGCAGAAAATGCCAGAAACAACCACGTCCCTCTGGCCGACATTTTTAGTATTTTGAAAATTAAATTAAATTGTGAATTATTGCGCATTCCTCCTTCACACGCTCTCCATGAAATACAGTCATTAAAGTTTAGGTATCGAATTTAACTTGAACTCATATCATTTAAAAGTTATCCCATTTACCATTGAATATGTATATATTGCATCAATATCAACTATATCAAAGTCAGCCATTCTCAATTGTGAAATGATATCGCATTTATTCACCACCTATATACTTCAATTCAATGTTATATCAAGTTCATAACGCTTTATAAAACTTGTTGACACACAGTGTTTCTGATTAATTTCACCTTCACCTGTACGAAAGATTGATTGATTGACAATGCAACCATTCAAGATAATAAATTAAACGATTATAATGGGCTGTGTAAAACCGAATGTATTTCGTCAACTGATGTTTTAATGTAATTGTCATTCGGATTTCAAAATTCATGTTTATTTTATTATTATAATTAAAATTATTTGCATTTCGCTTTAAACTGTAAAGTAGACCCGGAAGATAGTTCTGTGTGGAAGGGTCTTCATAGGAATTGTACGATGTGGTGAAGGTGTAATCACACATTTATACACCAATTAATACGTGTATGCAACTAGAGCAACAATCAATGTCCTTTTTATAAAGTGGTGCTGTCCCTGCAACATCCGTCTATGTATTTTTATCCTTCCAATGCTTCTGCTTTAATTCTGATGCTCCTCCATCTCCTAATGACTCCAAATGTTAAGCAGCCATTATGACTATATATGTTTTATGCGAACTTGCATTTTAATGTAATGATAATGAATCTTGCCAAAGTTGCCAAAGTACCTAAAAGTATATCCATATTCACCTTCACAGAAATGTAGAATTTAGCACAAAGAATTTAGAATTCACAACTAAAAGTTCGTGCTTCACAGGATAATCATCATTTATAACTCCAATGATATTTTATTTATTGTTTAAATTTTCATATAACAGTTTAGACAGTATTCCGCTGCCTGCTAGCCATTTCCCTGGCAACCACCTGAATACCTGCCCATGTTTCAAAAGCGGTGTCTTCAATTTGTTCAGCGGGCAATACGAATCCAAATCGACCTGTGTCCCGTAACTCGATTGTGTAAACATATTTGAATCCACCATCACCTTTGGCCCAATCCTGACTTGTACCGGAAGTAAAGTCTAAAATTGAAGGCAAAAATGTTTAATACATAATAGTATATTTAACCAAGCATAGCTTGAGTAATTCAACGGTTTTATCATCCATATCATTACTGTAATATTGGAGATGTTATCTTTTCGAATCAAATCGTTATTGTAATGTTATGCATTTAAAATGCTATTTTGACTGTTTGAAACATAGTAAACATGTGGAATTTAGATATATATTTATCTAGAAATCATACACAAAGCAGCTCCAGAGTTTCCTATCGTGTAGCTTGTGTTAAAATGTCGCTTTAGCTCATCCGTTGCATCTTTCGCCAATTGTAGTACTTCGCTGTGGTCCGCCGGCGGTTCTACCGTGTATCCCCATGGTGACATCCAGAGTTGACCGTAGCTATGCAATGTTACATATGTTTCCCATGAGACGTTTTGATTTTGACCTTTGTCTAAAATAAAATCTCGCATGTATTTCGCCTCGGGTTCAGAAAACGGTTCGGGACCATGATATCCAGAGGAGCAAGGATCTGCACTGGCACCATTAGAATCGCCCCAGTGAAAGCCATAATTTCTGTTGGCGTCAACCCCTATGCATGTGGAATTAGTCCACTGACTTCGTGTTTTCCTCCACATACGATCTACCTCATGTGAATACACGAAACCATCTGGGTTGATGAACGGTGCAAAGTAAAAGTCAACCTTTCCCAAAATGTCCGAATATTTTGAGGTGTTCGTAACGAGTTCGTTAATCATGTAGGTAATTACAGCAGTGGTGATGTGCTCTCGGGCGTGAATGGTAGCATCAATCCAAAATGCTTGTTTGGCATCGGTAGCATTTCCACCTCGTGAGGATACCTTGTAAACCAGCAGGTCTCTCCCCTCCAAACTGGTGCCGTACTTTTCGGACGTGATAATGGCGTTGGAACCGTTTACAGAACCGCTTACTAAGTTGGATAACCAAGTATTAACTTCGTCCCATGTGTGATAATCCTCCCAATCCATGTCCCTCTTCCTCTTTGACATTCTTTGTCGTTCATTTTTGAGCAGCGTTTCGACATCAGATATCATTATGTAATGTGATACTCCATGAGATTGCAAGTATTCCATCACATGATCATATTCTGTTGGTGGTATCATCACGTCGATATATTCACCGACAAACCGGCCTTTTCTCCAAACGTCATATTGATTTTGTGATATAAGTTCATTAATGATTTGGCCTTGAGTGACAGTTTCTGGGGAAATTCGGATAACCTTGTATCTGCATAAAATGTGTAGACACATTATTAGATCATTGCGTTGCTATAAAAACATAAGTACATGTTCAATACTGGATGAATGTATAATGTATTTATTTTACCCGTCGTAATGTGCCAGATTGTCTTGTGCATGTGGAAATGCTGCCGTGGCGTATATACTTATTATTACAGCCACTCCCAAAATTGTAATATTACAAAGTTTTGAATCCATTGCCATGAATTTCATAACAGGACCACAGGATCTTATTAACTTAATTGTGGAAATGACAGACAAAAATAATTGCCTTCGCACAAATTTGCACATGGGTCGCAGTAAATTCACCCAAAAGTAGGTTTATCAATAAGCATTGGTCATATTGGACATGTTTTAATTTACTCAAAACATACCTTGTTCGCGCATAAATATTATAATTGTACAATGGTATGGTTATCATTAGACTTTTTAGCTGTCATCGTAGGATGAAAATCTTCAATTTCATGATCACTCTCTGTTCACACATAATAATCTGAAGTTCATCAAAAGTTTCATGATAATATGGTAGTCAGTATTATGTAGACATTTCATGGACATAAATGATAACCAATAGTTTTATAACTTCAATCATTGTATGATACAATGAGTATAATGACCTTCTATCCATTTAGTTGTGGACAGGTTAACCCTTCTCGCTCGAAATAATGTAAACGAGATTCTTTCTTATGTAACGCGTGCTAGGCGCAATAGGAGAAAGAGGCAGTATAT
>JAHZNE010004375.1:0-11234 GCA_027744055.1 Callyntrura sp. NNG-2020 | reverse complement strand
AATGACCCCAAAGTTAACCCATTAGGAAATCACTTGGGGAAAACCTACATACCTCCAGTCATACTAAATGGGGTGTTCGTGCCCATGCATTAATTTTCCGCCTGGGATAAACTAGATCATATACGACGGTGGGACGCGACAACTGCACCAGGTAGGTTGATAACCCGGATTCAAGGACAAGCTTACCCTATCTTGATGCAGTAGTCCATAATTACACGGTAGTAATTTTTAAAAAAAGTCAAAATTGGAAGAATTAAAATAAAAGTGTTTTTATTTCTTATAAAGGAGGCGGCTTAAGACGCCCCCATAATTAAATATTAATCACACTACATAATTAAATATATTAAATAAATATCCTTTGGGAAATAACGTCAAATTCCGCATTCTAAGTATACCGATCGTCGACAAATTAATGGGTTAATTACGAGAGGGAATTAAAAATAATATCGACAGTTGAATGCACAAAGAGAGGAGCTGCAACGTAAATTATTTATAGATGGTGACGATGACACTGCGCGGGATAACCACTTCTATTTCCTGGTAGTCCCACACCAGCAGCATCCAGCAAAGGCGGAGGACGACGAGGAAGGTGCCGTTGTAGTAAAAATGGAGGAGGAGCATCACCACAACCACGTCCAGGAGGAGAAACACGACGGATTGGATCCTCCAGAGGAAAACGTTCTCGTTGCGCTCCTCCGTAGTTAACGGGGGGCTCTAAAAAGAGGAAGGATAATTAGAGGGTCGAAATTTAGCAAAAAACATTCACAGGGGCAATCTGGGCAAAATTATGGGGAGGAAATTTAATTACGTTTTCAGCGGCGGACAAGAGGAGTAAGCTGCCCCACAGCTGCGCGATAGCGGGAGCCCCCAGGCCGATAACCACCACCCACCAAGCGGACTCTGACACGGGGTCCGGTTTGGTAGTAAAGAGGGGGATGCAACTGAACAGTTGGTAGTGGAGCACCCCATTCAGGGTCCCGGTGATGTCCAGCTCGACAAAGTCATAGAATTGGAAGAAGAGGGAGGGCCACCAGAAGAATAAACCGGTGAAGACGAAGAGGAGCGCTAGAATTCCGGAAAAGACCATCTGAAAATGGACAATAATAAAAAAAATTATTAAAGCTGATCGAAATCGGGGCGGGGGTATATATTCCGGGGAAGAGGGAGGATAGAGAAAAACACTTACAAGTTGCATGTACGCCACAAACAGGGCCCGGTGCCGGGCCTGAATTTGGGATAGTTCCTTCTGCACAAATTTCATGGTAAGGTAACAAGCGCTCAGGCCGGACTTGACTTGCTCCATGGCTTCAAAATATGGGAGAACACGACCAACGACAAACTTTTAAATCCCGACAACGCCCTGGTGAAGCTCTCGGCAGGAAAGGAGAAAGGCAACTGAAGGGAAACTTGGTTCGACTCCGTTGTTTTTATGGTTTATCCGGCACCTTCCCAAGCACCTTACATATTGTGACTTGCTCAGGTCCGCTTTAAACCGGATGGTCATTGGTTGGAGTGGCGATAAATGGAAGCCTCATTTTCAGGTACCTCAAAAAAGCAGTGGCTTTAGCAGGGAGTCTACCTCGCTGCATTGAAAGGGTCTGTCTGGTCCGAGGATTAAAATAAAATTTTGGCTCCGCTCTTCTTCGGGGTACCCTTTTTGTTTCGAGGAAAAGGATTTCAAAGTTACACTGGGATTTTTTTCTCTCTGAAGGTGCTACAGGGGTAACCTACACCACAAATTGTATTTTTTCTACCTGAGATTAAATTATAAAAAGCAACGACGTACCGGAGTTTAAATACATTTTAGTAAGCCCTTTGGTTTGTATTCAGGAAATATTAAAAAAGTTAAGGGGCCCCGCTGCTAACTAAAGCCGGCACATTTCTTTTTATACTCCAATTGACAAAGAGGATGAGAAAGATAGAGCCTACCTGTAAAAAAGCTCGTCGTGGGTACTTAACAGCAGACTTTGTTCTATGGGAGTACGGGCAACGTGACCACAAAAATAAACTAAACGAACGACTACAGAGGATTTATTTACAAACAATCAAATTGCAAAGGAGACCCTTCCCTATAAAAAAAGTCCCTTTTGTCTGCTTTGTCTTTTTAAATGCTTTTTTAAGTTGTCAGGTATTTTTATTTTTTAAGGGAAGAGGTGACTCAAAGGCCTTAGCCCTTAGGTAAAGTACCCAGGTGGATATACCTGTACTCCACCTGGTAAGTTCTACAGAGGATTTATTTACAAACAATCAAATTGCAAAGGAGACCCTTCCCTATAAAAAAAAGTCCCTTTTGTCTGCTTTGTCTTTTTAAATGCTTTTTTTAAAGTTGTCAGGTATTTGAGGTATTTTTATTTTTTTAAGGGAAGAGGTGACTCAAAGGCCTTAGCCCTTAGGTAAAGTACCCAGGTGCATATACCTGTACTCCACCGGGTAAGTTCATGTGTACCCCCCCCTCCTGTAATAAATGTTGATGAATCGCATATCGCATCCCCCATTAAAACTGGCCGTGATGAATAAAAAATAATTGCTAAAATGCATTTACCTGGCAAACGGCAAAATAAATTTTCCTTGGTGGAATTAAATTAAGTGCATTTAATTAATTTGCATTTTTTCGGAATGTCACTTTCATTCTCCCGCTTCGTCGTGTGCTCCTGTTAATATTACGCAATGCATGAAATTATGCGGGAATGTTAATGCGTCGCTTGTATTCCGTTCAACGGAAATTTTAATGACGAAATTCAAGCCAGCTTTGCATTTTGCAAAATACCAAAAGCAACACAAGCCATTATTTGCATTTTTTCCATTTCTTTCTTTCTATCTTGTTGTCTTTCTTTGGTTCGATACATAGTTCGACGTTGGTTGTTTTGAAATTTTAGCGGATTTAATTTTTTGAAAATTTCACTTTATCTGTTCAGTTTGAATCGTCTCTTTAGTTGAACTGCAATGGTGCTTTAATTTGACCGACTGCTTTTAACTTGACCGGAGTGTTTAACAGTTTTTTTTAAAGGACGATTTTGAATTCTGGTCAGTTCCTTGTCCGATACAGGTCGTTAGAAGATTTATAATTGTGTCAAGATGGGGTCCTATGACCTTGACTTTATCCGGTATATGAAGTACATGCCGGACAAGTACCTGGAAACAATTACACAACTGCAGGCAAAAACGGCGGAATGTGAGGAACTCCAGAAGAAGGTGGAGCAACAGGGACGGTTAATCCAGCAGTTGTTCGAAAAAGTGAATCTCCTCCAGACTAAAATGGAACTAAACAAATCCAGGAGTAGTGACCTAACGCCAGCAACACTACCAGCAGCAAGAAATTCACCGTTGGGGGGAAGTGCACCGCAGCAGCTCAAGGCGTTTGGGCGACGACGGGAGGATAATGTGGGGGGTCCGGGGAGGACAAACATGGGGCGAGGGAATGGGGTATCAAGTCTTTCTCCGGCGCCGGAAGCGAGTGCTGTTGCTCTGACAAGGTGAGGTGTCAGTCAGTCGACTTTGAAGATTTAAAATGGTTTTTGATTAATTACAATTTACTTAAATGTTGATTTGACTGTTGACTGTATTTCTTGTGACGATTTGTGTTGCCCTTTCAGTACACGTGAACCAAGGGATCGAGGACGTTGGGTAAATCTGTCAACCGAACCATTATTAAAGCTGTCCCCACCCCCACGTGGTGCGGAATCACACTGGCCCAGCCAAAGAGTCATGCCCAAACGTCGGGTGCTTGGATACCCAACCCAGACGCCATTTGCAGAAGAGGTAACGGTAATACCGATGGATGATGATATTATTGATTATTCGAGGGTCAAGCAAGAAGCGTTTGATGAGCACACGGAATTTGTCACTGACGCTGAAACGGTTAGTCACCATCATCAACCATAGCAATGCAAGAATGTTATCAATATCAATGTTTGTTGAAATGTTTAAATTATTTCTTTCAACCTTTCACCTGACCTTCAGGATTTTCAATTTGGATATGACCAACTGGCTGCCATTTCTTCGACGCAACGACCGAGCAAATTCCCTCTTCACCACCCCTCAGACATGGTTCTCGCCGGCAATTTTGGAATTACTACTGAGTTCCCCCAGCAACATGATCCTACCGGCACTCTACATCCAAGCGCGACGTATTTTGCCTCCAACAATCACAGCATTCACAGGGTAGTGGCCAACTTCGACCCATCTGCCCCTTCAAGCCTGTCCAGTTATCTGGTCATTGTTATCAACGACAACTGTCGCTCTGGCCGAGTCAGTTTCTTCTTGGCTTTGAAAAGCCTGCTCGAATCCTACGGTAATCACGTGGAACACCTCACTTACTGCTCTCCCATCGATACTTCTCCTGTTATCTGGTACCGGCAAACCCGCGACATTTTGAGGATGATGCCGAACCTGAAGACGATTCAGTTAACGGTTTTACCCTCCCACGACAAGAAGGACTGGTGTGCTGGGCGAGAGCTAATGGAACTCACCGAGACTTGCCAGTGCATCACCACCTTCCCCTTATTCGGACAACTGGTTTTGATGGATTTCTTAAACGTCCCTTATCCCGTTATCGAGGCGGCCCTGAGCGTCAATAAAACCCTGGAGAAACTGCAGGTGACTCGAACAATCGACATGTACAATTGGTCTCGTATTGGAGGCTTGACCCTCCCGAACTTGACGGACTTATCAATCACCTGTTTTGGCATGGACGAGGTGGAACAGCTCCGGGGTGTCAAATGGCCCTTGAAGAAGCTCGCCATTGGTCTCGACTTTCTTCTGACGCCATCACCCTCCCCTCGAATGTCAAAGACTTATGTCGATTCCCCCGATATTGTTTCAATTTTTGAAGTTTTTCAAACTTTCGGGGAAACTTTGAACTCCCTCCGAATAACATTTTACGAACATCCCGGATGGAGCACGACCCTCGTACTACCAAAGCTCCAGGCATTGGAAGTATTTTTTTCGGGAGGTGCATCCTTGAACTTCCTCGTGGATTTGGGGGCTCTGGAGGAACTTCGCGTTCATCTTTGCTCCGAAAGGAAGGACAATTGGAACGACAAGATTAAGTTCAATGGGTGCATATCTTGCATGCGGCGCTCCAATATCTGGCAGATATTAAAAGGGTTGAAGCGGGTCGAGTTTACTAGTCACTTTGACGGGGTGTCTAAAACGTACATGGATGAAAATCCGCACCTCCCGACGCGCCCTTCACAAAGCCGCTAATTTATTTTCTCCTTCGCGACCGGTGTTTTAATAAATTAACCTGTGAATGGTTCCTTTATTGTTAATTCATAAATTAATTAGTAGTATGACGAAACTGCAACTATAATTAACTTTAACCTACTGACTTTATACTCTAAAATCAAATTCTCAATTGTAATAGCATAAATAAATGACATTGTGATTTCGTTTTTTAACTGTAAATATTTAGAGATGTATTGAAAATCCCGATCAGTAGAGGCGCCTGTTCGTTATGCGGCCCTTTTGTGTAGTTTGACTTTTAATAAAAGGTTACCATGTGCCACCCGTGATTGAACTGAATGTTATTTAATTAATACAATATATTGCTTTATTGTAACTTCATTGTTAAATTATTTTGTGTGAATGTTACAATAAATGTATTAACAGTAAATGTCGTTGTAGCTAAACCGTTAATCATGAAACTAAATAATCAGGTAATTAACTAACTATACTTAAGTAACAATCTAAGGCCACCACATTTTACAAAGGCTTCGTACTATTAATTCGATTTAATTTTCGGAGATAGCATCATCATTATCATCATAATACTTAATCAGTTAATCATTTACTTTCTTCTGTTCAGTCTTTAAACAATTCGGACAGAAAATAGAAGGCACGTGGAGCTCTCTTCATATTGCGTCCCCAACCTCGGGTGTGCTTCACCTTCTGGTATTCCCGCTTGATATGGCTTAACTACTCAGGACAAAATAGAATTGAGTTAAGAACCTGACCATTTTCAAAATAAAAGGATAAGCTGGTATGAAATTGTAGTTCGTCGTACCATAACTGGATCAAAATTGTCGACATTCCTTTCAAACGCTGCTTTGATGTCCCACGGCACGATACCAGACCGTCGAAAATCCCGGGCCTCTTCGGATGCAGCGGTACAGAAGCTGGCGTCATCAGGACAAGGGTCATCATCCTCCATACCGCCCAAAGTGTGATGCTGATTATTCCCTTCCCTTGGACGTTCGTCCTCCCCCTCCAAGTCGATGACCTCTATCTCACTACTCTCTTCTGGTGCAGCTGCTGTTGGTTCAATAGGGGACTCCCCAACCCCACCTGTGACCTTGACAATTTTGAAGTTACATTCTTCCCCAAATGTAGGCGAATGACTGCGCTTGAAAGCAGGGTGATCCTTGGGGCTCCATCGTGATTTTGAAGGAGGTCCAGTTCGAATTGATGTGGAGGTGGTGGTGACTACCACAACTCCAGAACTAGTGCCAGGTCGTGGTTCTTTGTTGAGGTTCGCGCTACCGGCTGTTGCAGAAGTTAAGGCTACACTCTTTAATTGCGTTACCCTCTGAGCTCGCTCTTGCTGGACAGCAAGGCATACTCTTTGTTGTACTGATAACGCGGGTGTGCGGCTACTTTGTGGAGGTGACTGTTGTTTTGATCGAAAGCTGCATGGTGACGCCGGGGGACCAGGTCGTACTGGAGCCTCTCGATTCTGGACACTGGAACCCGAAGACGTGTTAGCAGTCGCAGTCGACAATAATGCAACACCATCTTGTTTCTCCGTCTTTAGCTGAGTTACTGTGGCGAACGTCTCTGGAGTTAAGGGTATTGCAGCAGCAAACTTCCGAACAGGAACAGTGTACGTGGTCGGGGTCTTCTTGAAGCCCGCCGGTAACCAACTATTACCATTGTTACTTCCGTTTCCGGATTCAGGAGTGTTGGTGGTGTTGACTTTTACTTTTGGTGCTAGCTCATCATTCTTGTAGAGACGAACACAGTATTTCTTCCGCTTCATGGTGAACCGATCGATAAAGCATTAGCTTGTAACCGGGTAACCAGATTCTTATTATAGCCACAGCCTATTACCGGATCATCCAAACGGGCAGCCCAACCAGAAACGGGATTTGAGGAGTAGGTGGAGCTCCCAACATAATAGTCCCCGCTTGCGTCCACCTGAAAATTAGAAAGGGTCACAAGTTGCTAAATTGATCAGTTAATTTAACAGTAATAATTTCAAATATTCTTAAAACTGAGAAAACAAAACAAAACTCAATTAGTTGTTAATGCACAGGTAATTAGGAACCCATCGATGCTCTATAACTGATAGTTTGGTAGGTCATTTACCGGCACTCCACAAACAGCGTTGAGAAAGTGTACCCATGTCATATTGGTTCTGCCGGAACGGAGGATGGGAGCCGGAAGTANGGAGGATGGGAGCCGGAAGTAGATTTTTCGGGCCGGATACTTGAATTTCGACAGAATCTTGGTACTTGTATCGGATCATCTTGTCGAAACTAGCCACAGTCAAACGTCAACTAGTTGCCTTCAAAGCAAAATCGTCTATCCTCTAAATACTCTTAAACTGTCGCCCCTACTTTACATACAATAATTCTTTCCTATTTAATATTAATTTAATACTAGCTGCTATTAACTCTTTTAATTAAAAAAAACAAATCAAGACCTCTCGAACCAAGAATCAAGAAATCAAAAATTACTGTTAATTACTACTAACGGCTCTATTAACGCAGTAAATGTTAAAATTATCCGGAACATTTATAACACAAAAACTGCTGCCAGTAAACTTGTTGACAGCTGTTTTTACCAAGAAAAATAATTGTCCACAATCTTCAAAATATACTTGCTACCTGCACTCTGCACAACACATTCCGTTAATTAATCACAACCGTCAAATGTGTGTCATCGTAGCCATTCCCTTGTCATATATTTAATTTTCCCGATTAATTTAATTTTAATTTTAATACAATTTATCAGTCGTCAAATGGGCAAGGCAAAATACAAGGCAGAGTCAGTGAAAGTGAAAGACAAACAGAGTCGATGGCAGTAAGTGAGTGAGAGAGAGTGCATTGGGAAGGCAAACATGCATGATGATGATGATGATGATGATGAGATGATATAACAGGACGATGCATCCACGCATCAAATAAGCACATGCTTTTTACTTGGTAATAGCTTGTTGTGTTGTGCCTGTGCCAATGCATGCAGGGACCAGCGTCTGATAGCAAACTTGAACTTGTGAACGTGTAAATGCACGCAGCCAGGCAGTGAATGAATGAATGAATGAATGCCAAATGCCAGGGGGAATTGTGCGTGTACGTGCGTGCAACAACAAATACAGTACTCCAGCACAGCACAGCAACAAGCAGCAGCAGCTTGGCAGCAAATATGAGCACTTTGACTTTGATGTAGGGGCTGTACATGGAGTGCGTGCGGGATAGAATGTGAGTGGGTGGGGGCTTGGTTGGGAATCAGATAGCTGGGAGCTTCACCGTTCATCTAAACATTTATTGGGAAGATAAAATTGAATGTGTTATAAAGGTGCTGTTACATGTGTATGACCCCTTAACAAAATATTATTGTATCATGGACATTTTTTACTGTCGATTGCAACCTCAACAAGCTGCAACGCCCCCATCCAACAAGATATCCACTCCCGTGGCCATGGACGACAGGGGACTGAGCAAGAAGAGAATGGCTTGGGTAACCTCCTCCGGGGTTAAAATGGGGGATCTTCCTTGTAACGGCTGCCGACTCATAAAATTTCTGACGTCATTTAAATCTGGGAGCTCCCCCGCCCCCCTCCGATACATGGGAGTGTCCATGGATATGGGAGACACGGTATTGGACCGAATCCCGTAAGGTCCCAGCTCCCTCGCCATGCACTTGGAAAGCATAAACAAGCCGGATTTTGCGGCGCCATAAACGGACGCCGTTTCTGTGCTAATGTGGGAGGCGATCGAGGTCACGCTCACGATACTCCCTTTTATTCCCGCAGCGATCATCCCCTTAGCCACGGCCTGGGAAACGGCAAACACGGACTTTAAGTTGACCGCCATCACCCGGTCCACTTGGTCTTCCGTCACGGAGAGAAACCCCTCAAATTTCACAATCCCCGCGTTATTCACCAAGTGGTCCATGGGACCGAACGCATTGATTATTTTTTGCGTTTCCTCCCACCTCGACACGTCCGCCACCTCCGCCCGAATCAAGGGGAAGTCTTTCCGGAGCTGGTCCACCAGCGCCGGATTTTGTTCCAAGGTGAACACCTGAGCGCCATCCTGATACAAGCGGGAAATGATCGAGTGACCAAGACCTGCCAAAAATGTGTCGTTTTTTTTCGATTTACTTTCGTGCAATTTTACTCAGGAATTTTGAACTCCAACCTCCACAGAAACTACTTACCTTCCCCGCCCCCGGTCACTAGGACCTTTTTCCCGGAAAAGGAATATTGTATGGATTGTGTATCCCTGGAACTCATCTTCCTCCCTTGGTCGTCGCACCTAGTAGAACTTGTCGTTATTAATGGGGAAATGTTTAAATAATTTATGCTAACTGTTACCGGGTGCCTGTGAGCAAGTACAGAGAGTGTTTAAACCCCAATGGACAATTTGGCACGGGGTAACCCCTGATCAATTCGCAATTATCTTGGTCGACGCCGCGGAAAAATACTGGACACACGGACTCCTGAAAACAGGCTTATGTCTTATCATTCTTTCAATGAAACAGTAGCCCAAATTAAATTGCCCAGTGCCCTCTCCTCACTGCCAAGGTCATTTTTGGCAGAGTGCGCAGTTTAGTACAGCTGCAATTAGTGTCGATCAAAATTCTCAATTGAAATAACATTGAGCAAGGTCGCATCTCTTTTGACACCAGCAAAAAAGACCACGCATAACTGTGTCCCCCTGTATTACAGACAAGCTTGCTTGAACGTATTGATCATATCCTTTTTATCTGTCAAGGTCAAACTCAAAGAGATAATGAAACAGTGGAGGTAGAGGACATCTCCGCTCTGCTGGTGGGTGGTCTATGTTCTATATTTATAGGTGCAATTTTACCAATGCTGAAAACTCGTTCCACTCTCTGTCATTCGTGTGCTCGTGTGTATCCAGAATGGGTCCAGGAGACACGCCAATTTAATTCTGGGCTTCCATGAACAAAAGGCAAATTTTTCTTTTAGAGAAAATTGATGGAATACTTAAAATGTTTTTTTTTTTATTTATGGACCAACGCGAGATAACTGTGCCCCACTGGCAGTGTTACACATGGTAGGATGTTATTTTAAGTTTTAGCAGCTGGTGATGCCCCCATCCAGCACCAACTCTGCCCCGCTGGCCATAGACGACAAAGGGCTGAGCAGAAACAACACGGCCTGGGCCACTTGTCCGGGTTCCAACATCACCTGTCCCTGTAGAGGTTGTCGCTTAATGGGATTCTTCACCGGGTCTTCCTTCACTTCGCTGGTTTTGGCAGCCCCCATATTACTAAGGAACATGGGCGTGTTGATCCCGGTAGGAGTGACGGTGTTACACCGAATGCCATGGGGGCCCAGTTCCCGGGCGAGGCACTTGGTAAGGATGGCGACCCCCGCTTTTGTGATGGAATACACAGAACACTTCTCGAAGGACACGATCGCACATATCGAGGAAGTGTTCACAATCGTCCCCTTCACCCCCGCGGCAATCATGCTCTTCGCGACCGCCTGGGAAACGGCAAAAGCCGCTTTCAAATTCACATTCACCATTTTATCCCACTGCTGCTCGCTCGTGTCCAGGAAGTCCGTCAGACCTGCAATCGCTGCATTGTTGACGAGGTGGTCCATTGGACCAAAGGACTCGATGAGCTTTTGCGTTTCCTCCCATTTCGTCACATCGGCTACCTCCGCCCGAATATGGGGAAAGTCCTTCCGTAATTGGTCCACCAGTGCAGGTTGGACTTCCAGCGTGAACACCTGAGCACCGTCTTCATACAGACGAGATATTATCTCTCGCCCCACACCTGCAAAAAATATAGAATAAGTATGGACGTTTATAATGAACTCCCCCCAAGATTTGGTACGCTTACCCTGTCCACCGCCAGTGACCAGCACCTTTTTCCCTTGGAAAGAATACTGTAAAGAGGATCCCATTTTAAACTCAGTATACCAGCTCTGCAAAAAATATTTTCAGTAGGCCAACTACATGTTGTCTCGCCAAATAGCGAAAGGATACTGATAGCATGTACGTTCACATCATCCTCCCCACTTGAGAGCATTTACT
>JAHZNE010004374.1:0-22764 GCA_027744055.1 Callyntrura sp. NNG-2020 | reverse complement strand
TTTGGCATTTTTAAGAACATAAATACATACATATTTTGGTCATTTTAGCAACATATTAATTGGAACTTTAGTCATTAGTCTCATAATGTATATGCATAAGCTTTTATCATCACCTTTAAATATTTCAGTGTTTATCGATCAGTATGGAAAGTCGAAAAACAAATACCCAGTGAAGTGAGGGAAGACCAAGTGACGCTTCTAACGTTTTTTGTTCAAAATCATTTTATATTACTCTGATTGATAAACCTTAAAAGCTCACGTAAGTATAGATGACGATGAGGCTATCTGCTAGTAGATTGGAAAACTATTTGGGCAACCGAGAGTAAACATATCCCCTTTCTTTTAAAGCAGATACGCCGTATCATGTGAAGGAGAACGTTTGTATTTAATTTGTCAGCACAGGAAGATGTACAGACAGTTGCATATTGCGTTGACATAAACAGTGAAAACGCCAAATTTAATTTATTTTATCAAGCACCCTGTATAGTAATAGTATACCTAGTTCTGAATATTGGTGTCGTCGTCGTGAATATCGTGAAAATTTATAAATCAATGTAATGCAACAGCAATTTTAAACATTGTGATATAGCAAACAATTCCTTTATTTTTGCCAGATTTTAATAATTTAATGAAGCTGCAAAATATATACATTTTTGCCATTCCATTAGTTATACGCCACAATGTATACAACTGGAACAAAAATGCTTACAATCAACGTGGTGGGAGAGATCAAATAGATCATGCATTGTTTGATGCAATGTTTCGGCTAAAATGAATTACAAATGTGTTAATCATTTATTTTTCACAACAAATTGTTCATTGAGTAGTTCTGAGTTTCCGAGCCATAACGTACCGTTTATCAAGTTAAAGGTTTCGTTATTTACCATTGCGCCGAGAAATAACATACTTCTGTTCTGACTGCTACGATGTTGTTTAATACATATGAGATACTTCAAGATTTTACTCGCTAACTGCTGCAGTTAACATACCTTTTGTTTAAGCTGGTCAAATTACTTCATACTTGCCCTATGCTGATTTAACTGCTTCTAACTGCCTTATACATTTTCCTCGAAGTTAGCTTGAATACATTCTAAGATGTTTAAGGAAGTTGGGCAAATGTTGCTTTCTATTACTCCACCGGAGATAGCGAACATTTTTATTTAAGACCAAGAATTCCATACATTTTCAATATCGAATACTGGATGTTCATTACTGTCGTTGCTGTCGTAGGTGAAAGTTTCAAATAGTCAAAACGCTTTGAAAACAGAAAACCAAATAGAGTATATCGTGTTTTCGGTACTTTTTAATTACCATTTTTAATCTGCATTACATTTCTTATCGTACCATACCAACGGAGGGGTATGACGAAAGTTCCTTTTCACGGATTTAGCGATGCTTCCACCTTATTTTGTGGGGTATGAAACCTTTCGTTTTAAAATTTTGTCTCAGGGATGAGCAGCAGAGTAGACACTTAAGCGTTGGAAATAACAAATAGATACTGCAATGTAAATAACATCCATCACAGAGAAAGAAAATAAAATTATAATGTACATTTAGTGACGTGGTATAATAGCTATGTGATGTGTCAATCTTCCATTCTTTCAAATTTCCTTAGAAATTTAGAAATTCATTGGCGTCACAAAATACACCACGGTAAACAACATTCCTGCAAACTAATATTTGCCTGTGGGTGTTGTTTTGTATGTTTCAGTTACTTTGTACTGAACACAAATGTGGTAGTCCATGAATTTTTGGTAATAAATTGTGTCTTTGTCTCCTCACCCTTACGAATCATCATACTGCGTCCTTGGTCCTTACCAAATCCAACTCTACGTAACAGTGATGTTTTCTGCTGTAATATAACAACCTTTTAAGGCCGACTAACGTTTACTATAAGTGAAGGCCTACCACTTACCACAGTGACTTTGGAAGCAAGTGACCAATGCTTGATAAAGAAGTTTATTCTATTGTACGATGCGGCGGATACTTTGTAGAATAGCATTTGCCACCTCTGTTAGATATTAGATAATTAAAAAAATAACACGTCAATGCGCTTTTAACAATGGTAAGGAAAGACACAAAAACGCAAAAAGTATTAAAGTACTGCTGATTGGAAAAAACTTAAAAACTTAATCATTTATGAAAGGGAACGAGATATCCAAAAAGTATATTGAGTTGAGAAGCATAATATTGTACATGTTTAATTCATTCATAGTCTACCCCGATAACTCCCACGATACTTCTCCGTTTGGTCTGAATTTCAATAGGGTACATTCCCCTGACCTAAGGCTTGCCAAGTTTGAGCGAAGTCCGTCAACTCCTTATAGAGTTATTCTGATTACAAACAGATAGACAGATATACTGATCGCATAAACTGCATTCAGCATTAAAATGCTTTCCGTAGTTAATAAAAAATAAGGATTTGTAATTATAATATGTGTTGTAATCGGTTGTCATTGATGGACGAGTTTGTGATTGCATGTGTGCAAAATGTGTACAATATAAAAAACAGAAATCTTTATGGATTATATGAGATTTAGTCTTTGTCTGCTTTGCGAGCTTGGAAATTGGTAATATTGAAAGTACTACCTTTTGATTTCATTGTTTCTCTTTTTGGACTTGTCCGTCTGTCGGTAAGTTCGTCCGGCCAATTGAACCATTATCGTTTTTAAACAAAATTAAGTTTTTGGTTTAGCTTAAGGATATCGACAACAGGTCACATTTATATTATATGACTATTACATTCGAGCGTGTGCCACCACCACCGGAAGTGCTCCAAGAAGCAAGATACCTTAGTGTCTTCCTGTGGGTCACTGATAAAATTTGGTGTGTGACCTACATAAAGAATACAAGTGTTGGAAGGGACAAGCCCACCAAATCCTTCCCAGATTTGGTACTTTAACATTACAGTATAGTATACGGAACCTAATACAATGCCTGGCCTACGAGCGTTGTGACGTGTAAAAAATGCGCTATTCACTGTTTCAACACAGGGTTCAACGTTGATGCACAGGATGGGACTGTGTGCTTGGAACAAATGTTGGAGTTCATGACCTTGAAAACGAAGTAAAACTGAGCCTACATAAGATCTAATACTTAAGCTTTTAGATCCTTGAGAGCGTTCATTGAGGTAGTTGTCATGATGGTGAGATATATGGAAAGCGATTATAGCCCACTTTTCCGGGGGGATGGGGGAACAAATTGTGCCGGAGATTGACACTTTAACATGACAGGATATGGAGCCTAATACATTGCAGGATTAGTACCTCTCCTCCTCGTCCCTTCTGGTGCGCGGCCAATGAAAGGGATTATTGTTACATTACATATTACTTTTGAAAGGATGAAAGGATGATGATGATCCCTCAGAAAACGTGAGATTATCCGGTGCACTGGTAACATGGCTACTTTGCCTAGTGGTTATATGCAGCATGCATCACGTGAATTCAATCCATTGATAAAAGAAAAACGACTACGGAAAATCAAACTGTGATTTTTATAAGCAGCCAATCCATAATATAATGATATGCATAACGCCCAAAAGGTAAAGTATGTTTCTCAGTACAACAGTCTAGTTCCAGTTTTTATTGCATTGTTGTTTCGGAGATGAGAGCATGCATCCGTTAAATAGCCTTGGACTTATGTAGATATATATTCATTCATATGAAAATTTTGTGTGCGTGCATGTGTGTTTTATTGTTTTAGATAAAACCTACTTTCTTTAGAGTTATTGTATATACCACTACTGCTACTACTACTTCTGGCCAACCGGGCGGCACTAAACAATATTCTGTAAACACTGGACTCGCCTGTCCTAAATATCAACAATACTACCAACTCGAAGATGCCGACGCGACCGGAAAATTTCCAGATTCGTCCTTTTTAATTCAACTTGCAGAGCTCCATTATCCTGTGTCGTAATGATAGAAACTGAGTTGCAAAACCCAAGTCAGTCATGTCATCATATGCATTTTGAAGGCCGTGTTGGTACATATTATTCAAGACTGTGACGGTAGCCAGACTTCCTGACCTCGTAGCATATAATGACAATAAGAGTCCGTTTAGTGCTCTTGCAAACTTACCAACAGAATCATACGACAGTCTGGGTATTTTGTATTACAATAAAAATGTCTGCTGAACATTTTCTTACAATTAGCGTTGAAATGGAATAAAATGAATAACGAGTTCAACAGTGAAAACTACAACAAGCAGCATTTATTCGTTGTTGTATGTCGAGAGTTGGTGTTGGAGTATACAATACTGGTCCAACTCTTATGTTAAAGCATTATCAAAGCATACCTTTCTATGTAATTTAGGTTAGGTTGGGTTAGTGCAGGACGGAATACCTGGACCAGTATTGTATACTCCAACCGAGAGTTGAGAGCGTACATAAATGTTGGTAATTGGTAAATGACAAATGAAATGATACTTTGCATTGCACCAATTCACGTTTTATTTGTCTGCATTTTCACTTACATATATATTGTGCAGTATAACTGTATCAGGCAGAGACCGGCTTGTCCAAGTAACCAGCCATATTGTAGCCTGGTTTCAACGCAAATTCCTTTCAGGAACATTGGGCTGTATCTATTAGGTAATGATGGGCCAAGGTTAAGATCGTTTCAGTTTATTTTTTATGAATTTACTACCTATATATATGTATATTTTATCCTAACCTGGGGAATAACTATAAAGAATTCGATTTTTGAAATCACACGTTTCCCGTCGTTTGGTGTTGTGTCACCAAAATTATGATGGACCTTATTATATCAAGTGAGTACACTATGGAATTAGATTTTAAAATGACCGGTTCTTATCGTGGAAAATTTCTTTAATATTTGAATTGGACAGTACAATCCGACATACGTGTACATTTGGGTTAGTAGCTTTCTTGAAACTTTTCGTTTCGGCATTGTATAGGGAAAACTGTTATAAGTCCAGTGTGTAGTTTAAGGTCAGTCGTTTGGGCTTTCTAAACCCTGAATCTTTATTGTATATATATAGGTATGCAGGTGCATGCCTTCGTTTACTTCTATGCGTAAGTCATTACGAGACAGTAGGAAAATCCCCAGTGATTCGACATTAGTATTGGTTGTTTCCGCTTCTGTAAGCTCAGGAAAAATACACACATCATTTAATACTGAAACTAAATGAACTCAAGCTAACACAATGCAACGTGTTGTGCGAGAAAGATGGTTCATCTCTCTAATGCTGGTTCAAATGCAGAATAAATCGTGAACAACACGACCGTAGCGAGAGAGCGTAAAACCGACACTTGAGGCATTTCCGGTTTTGCCAAAGGTTTCAAAATGGTTTCATGACCATACAAGTTAACCTCATATCGAATCCCAAAAATGATTTCACAAATACATTCTTGGAGTATACGCGGATAGATTACGCAGACAGACACATGGACAAACAGCATAAATCCGCTAGCGTTTCAGATAATATACATAATAGCGATGCAGTATTAGATACAAAAACAGATTGTACGTAGGATAGGAACTATATAGTAAAGAAAGTAATAGTTCCAAGAAATTTACCTCATACATCATTTGTTTCTCTCCCTACTGTGATGTGACTAAGGAGTTTTGTCACATTGAGGATATATACCATATACCGATCGGATCATTCCATCAACAATCTAAATTTGTAGCCTCGAATCGTATGCCATATATATTTACATGAGATTTCCTATTCGCCGTGCCCTGCAAAACGATTGGCATCTTCTTACCGTGATGCTTGATGTCCTTAATTGCCTTTCTCATAAAGAATATTTTTTCTCCTTTCTATGTAGTCCAGGACAGTAACATCGTATCGGTTCTAAATATATCTTCTACAACTGGGGCTACTTAAGACTCAAGACAAAAGTGGAATTCAGCTGGTAGAAGACATCTCTACATAATTAACTAAAATAGAACGCATTTTAACACATAATTGCTTTTGAAGTATATACTGCCGTAATTATACTGTTTAGTCATTTAAGTACACCATTACCATTAGCTTTCCACAAATTTTTATTTCTTCAAAATTATGTTCATCGTAGCACCACGTTGGACCTGACGTATACAATTAATTAAATTTACTTTTGTATTTAAATAAAATGTTATTGGATAATTGTAATCGCATTGCAATACAATTTTAAGAGTCGTTGAAAGTGAAGTATTTTGAGCAAAGGCACAAAAACAAACGATAAATGTTAGATATGACGTCAGTTACAACATAGTAAAAGGATATATTTATACACACAGTGCACAGTTTTTTTTAACAAAAACGATGCAACCTGTTCAGCCGATAAATAATTAAGTACATTTAAGCAGAAAATGATGATTCAGCTTGTGGAAGATTCCAGTTTCCAGTATTCAAGCAAAATGTATATATATGCGATTCCAGACATCAGACGCGACAGTACCATATTTGATATTGTTATTGTGAGTATTTCCACTGTACATCCCAATATTATGTATCGGAACTGTATACGTGAACTCCCCGTTCAGCATCATCAACCATACACATGCAAAAAAATTTCCTAGATGATATTTCCAAATTTGAGTGATTGACTGACACATGATAACAATATTATGATTGATTCGTTTACATGTGTAATAAATTTGCAGTTTATGTTAGTTGATAACTAAGATTTTAACTACCGATCAATGGCCTTGTAAATTTTATCATACATCAACAAAATCTTAAAGTGAAGAAATCGAAGTACAATTTAAGAATCAGAAACCTGTAAACCAATATACAATTTCCGAATTCGGGAAGGTTCTATAGCCATGCTAAATGTTGTTTAAAAAACTTAAAGACCATTACACAAATGTTAAAAATGCTTGACATATTCTTATTTAAAAGCAGTCAATGTGGCTTAGTAGAGGATGAATGTAATAAGGCATATGGTAGTTCAAAAAGAAATTTGAAGGGTCATTTTTTAATTTAGTAGCATATTTCTGTGCGTTCATTGAAATTGTTTTTGTTCTCGTTGTTTCTAAAAATGACTGTTAAACATATTTTTTTGTTCCGTATATTCCTACCAGCAATTTTCACTATTAGATATTCCTCCTTTGCAACTTTTAGGATTAGGTGTTGCAACGGAGCTTAGAAGTTACGACCTCACCACTCAAGTTCATGACATTCATTAGGGCAATTAATACGCTGATGGAAACACTTTTGTGTTATATCGCAAAATGCCAGAGATCAGCGAGCAACTTACAAGGTAATACGGACGTGTTTATAAAATAACATAATAAATAAAGTGTTCAAAATGATCATGAAATTAATCTGCACCGCAACATTATGAAACTGTATCCACCGAGAAATGCATATTTTCTAGTTCCATTTTCTTTGTTTAATAAAATCGCGAAAATACGATTGACAGTTACTTGCGATTGATTACCGCGATGTACTTGGTCCCAGTAAGTAATGAACTGTCCTTAATTACGTTTCTTTAATGATATCAGACCTTTTTATAATTTCTTTATTGTCTTTATTTTTTTTTATGAATTTACTGACTGTAGTAAGCCCGATCTCAAATTGACAGCAACTGTCCAATACTTAAAATAATACCATTTTCTTCAGGTTCAATTTGGTATTAATATATGTAGTACATTAGTGAACAGATATATAATGGTTTGGAGTTAAATATTCTGAACCCTACAATCGTATGCATTTTAATTATAAAATCTGGAACGAACCAATGAACAGCAACTGCGTAATATATGTTGGTGTCTATTTGTGTATTTGTTATATTTAAAATAACTATATAATTTTTATGTCAATGACGAACTTTATTTTCCTTTGACACGATACTGTTAGATAGGTTCTTGATCTCAAGGAAAGAACTTGCGAAAGTTACTACATGTGTTGGAAAATGCAAATAAATAAAATAAAGTGTTACAAAAAATAAGTTTCATAGATGACAAAAATATATGCATAGTTACCAGACCGGAATCCTAATCATGTACACGTAAATGGAGCTCAAGTCTTTGTTTGTTACTGCATTGTCCAATGTTCCAACGCTTCGGAAGGTATAAAGTGCACACAACAAGTTGGCCAGTGTTAGCCCTCAAATTTTTGCCCGTGTCCACTTCGCTGCGGCACATATTTTAAAACCTCGGTAACGGTCACGGCAGAAATATGACAGTGTGTACACATTTGTCTTACCAGACCGTTTTTACCAGTAACCGTTTAAAACCAAAGCCATTCCTGATTGACAGGCGATTATGACTTGAGGCAGGGGTCTATTGGAGATTTACGGCAGCTGCTACTTTCTGGAAATTGATATTTTTCCTAGAAATTTATTTCTATGCAGGGTTAAGTCGTATCATTCGATAATATTCCAAATAGGTGGGGTCACGAAAAATAAGCATGCCTAGTACACCCACATATATGGCAATGCAATATTTCGTTGTTTGTATGGCGAAATTTTGCAAATGGATAGAAGAAACAGGGCTACTGGCTGACCTCGTCAAATGTAGGTGATAGCCATCTGCACACAGATCAAGTTGTGTTATATGGTAAATTTAGCCGTATTCTTATTCCAGCATTAAATTGAAGACTTTTTTCAATTTATTCAATTGCTTATCCCACTATCAATATATTGTTCATTTCGACCAAGTGTGTAGGCTTCATTTCATATGCTCATACATTTTTATACAGTATAAATGAATATTCCTTGACCCTTTAAATTGAACGCTATTAATATATAGGTTAAAGCCACGCAGAATAGACTGGGAGAAAGCATTTTGAGGTTTTCAATAATATCATATGAAAATACACATATATGAGCGAATCATAATTGATTATATGTACCCCTCTTATGTCAGTAAGGTCAAAACGTACCTCAGACATGGATGCATTATTAGGAATACTATTCCATGTATATTGTGTATCTAGTTGTTAAAAACCACTAATAATCAAGTTGAGTATAATAAATTCACCATACTTGTGTTCTCTCAGTTAAGTTGTTAATAATTGACACATTTACAGCGTGTTTATCGTTGGGTTCACACCATTTCGTATTTCGTACATCAATATTATAGATATACAAAGTATTCCAACATAAATTAACTTTGTACATACAACATACATATAGTGCATGATGATAAAGATCGTTGTCCTTAAAGTTTCCTCTTCTTGATACACACTCGAAACTGTTCCATACTTACCATCACCACAATCTTGGTCATTACAAGAAAAGTATCGACGGAAGAATGGCTTGTTTTCACGACAAGCTTGTTATTATTGATGTGAAATGAGCACACGCATGACCTGAGCATAACAAAAGAACGACAAATTGCCTTTTTGGAGAAGCTCCGGAGAGAGAAGGAGCTCCGTAGTCCAAATTTGGTAATCAGTTACAATTTATCGATTTGACTGACTTGTTCGTCTCCCTTCCCACTTTCTCTTCCTCGCTTGACTTTCAGATTACTTCCATCATATTAGGGTAGAGCACATACTACCCATAATACGCTTGCTGTGTAGCATATGAAGAATGACGGAAGTGGAATAGTGTGGAGAAAAGCCCATCTTCCGTGTTGTTTCTCCTTCCAGTTTCATGAATCACAGAATTTCGGCAATTACCCTAATTCAGGTGTATTAGCGGAGCTGGAGATGTCTAGAGTCCTCCAGATGAAGAGGGAGATATTATGACAACTATGACAACGGCATAACATGTCTATACCAAAAAATAATAACAACGTTCGAAGAACTCAACCTTCCTGTACAATTCCTTCTATTACGATTTATTAGCCATTTTACCTGCACCGTAATGGCTCCATCCATATATGTATGTTGCTTTGTGCCCTGTCATCATTATGTGTAATGAAAATGATTTGCAGTGAAGACATTCTATATCTACCTGGGTTCATTGGAAAAAGTATAGTATTTCCGAAAAGTAAGCGACACGAAACAACACAACGTTGAATGCTCAGAAAGTCATTGCATCTCGTAATGCGAACTTCTCAAGTTTCCGCTCAATCTTAAATTTGACGTTGCTCCCTGGTACATTTATGCCGATTGGAAAATTACCGTTATTTTAATCTGTTTCATCTTGACGTGAATATCAATATGGACCGATCAGACGATTCACAGGTCCCCGCTGTTCCTTCTACGTCCTCGGAAAAAAGAAATCAACCGATTGTCCCTAAAATTTTGATAACTGAAAGAAAGAAAAACGTGACGGCCGCGGGTAAAAATGTTCATTTGGAAGTACCCTCTACAGCTTCCGGAATAGGTGGTCAACCGCATCAAGATAGCCCTCTAGAAGTTCCTCCGAGACCGAAATCTAATTTGTCAAATACAACAATGGCTTCGTCGGCTTCATCTTCAAATACATCGTCATCCATGTTGGAACCAAAGCCTAGCAATAATTCAGAAGTAGCCAGCATCTCTGTGTCTCCAAGAAGCAAACCACGACTATCCTTTGACGAGATGTCTATCCAGAAACAAGAGAGTTGGCGACGACAAAGTGGAGACAGTAGAAATCAGGGGGGTGGGGGAAGCGGAGCGATAACAACAATAAGTGATAAGATTTCTCAAGGTTCACAATCCGTGTTTGTCAACGAACTATCGAAAAAAACAGTGGTAGGTCGCAGAGATTCTGGCATGTCAGCCACTACTGGAAATACAAACCATGTAAGTCACGAGTCTAGTATAAAATCTGCCCCTTCTCATCCTTCGCTGCAAGATGATACGTGTTCGGAAATTGTAAGGTTGGATAATGGTCCTGACACGAGAAACAATTCATTGTCATTTCATGAAAAATCCCAGCAACTTCGAACTTTCGTCAATGTTTTTCGGGTATTTGGCCAAATTTGTAAATAATTAATTTATACTCTAATATTCGTTTTATAATAGTTTATTTTACCGTTTTCGGGTTAGTGCTATCCTTATTTCAAGTACTGTTTTCACATGCCACAGAGTATCAGACAGTGGGCCAACAATAGAACTGCCCCAAAACCCCCGGAAAGGCCTGACTCATTCCTGGAAAAGTTTGGGATGGGGTTCATTCCTGCAGGTAGTGAAGGTGATAGCCAAAGGTCTGGGAGCCGGGTTGAAAAATCCAAATGGGAAAAAAGAAGGGAAGTGTGGGCCCAAAAGTGTGTTCTTGATGCATCGAAACCTCGACATTACAGAGTGATTGCATCACATTTGCACTATTGACTATATTCTATATTTCATTTGTTACCCGTAATTTGTGGTTTTGCTGCAGATCAGTTAAAGGGTATGCTTCTTAATTCAAATTTTAGTGGCTCGGCGTGGTGTCAATTGCAGTTTTGTACAACTTAATTTTCATCATTGGAAGAGCAACATTTTGGGAGCTACAAAATGCCATGCCATATACGTGGTTTGCATTAGATTACATTGCAGACCTCATTTATGTAATGGACTCTCTTGTTCACGCTCACGAAGGTGTAAATTTAAAACTTGGGAGTCGGGAGTAAAAATTTGACAGGTATCATTTGACCACATGTCTAATTTCATTGATTTAGGTTACCTGGAAGAGGGAATGATGGTAAAAAGCCTGTCAAAATTGCGTATGAACTACTTTAAATCAACGTATTTCAAACTTGATTTCATCAGTTTATTTCCCACGGACTTGGTGTATATACTGTACCCTAGTGAGTGTGACATTGCGCTGCCATGCCCAGTAATTTACAGACTCAATCGTCTGTTCCGAGTATATCGACTTGTGGACTTTTTTCAAAAAACTGAATCTCGTATTAACTTTCCAAATGCTTTCCGCATTGGTCGCGTTATCATCACCATTCTTATAATCATCCATTGGAATGGTTGTTTCTATTTTGGAATTAGCTATTTTATAGGTTTTGGAAGTGACGGTTGGGTCTACAAGAATATTTCTGTTGGTAGAAACGGGTCTTTGGCTCATCAGTACATTTACAGGTATACTTTAACTGAAATAGAAACCTTTCACTATTTAGCTCAGAATATACATCGTTGTTTCTTCCTATTTTGTACTAGTCAATGGTTTTTTTTATTCCCGTTTACATTTTATTACCACACTCACTACCTACATAACTAACGTTATCTTCATCGCTTAAAACACTTAATATCGTAGGAAAAATGTGGTTGAACACGAAAAGCACAATAAATGACACGTGCAGAGTCGTATCAGTCGTATCACACGAAACAAAATGTTATCTGTATAGGTACTTGACGCACTGCCGGACAAACTTAAAGCTGAAATAGCGATTCATGTCCATTTGGATACGCTAAAGCAGGTGAAAATTTTTCAGGACTGTGAGCCTGGGCTACTCGCAGAACTTGTATTGAAACTTCGACTACAGGTAATTACTGTTATACTGTATATTTTATGCAGGTCGAAAAAATAAGGGATTTTAGTCAACGGATTACCTTATCGCGCTGTATCCGTAGCTTACTTTACACCCAGATGCGACCATATGTATACATATTCCACTATGTAGGTGTTCAGCCCTGGAGATTATATTTGTCGGAAAGGAGATGTTGGTCGAGAGATGTACATCATCAAACGAGGCAAAGTTGGAGTGGTGGGAGACGATGGAAAAACCGTGTTTGTCACGCTGGGAGGAGGATGTGTATTTGGTGAAGTATGTTTATAATGTGTCCAATGTGTATCAAACGATTTTTTTAAATGAACAGCTTATATAAAGCTAATTATTATTAAGATTGGTCGTTTCTTTGGTTATAAAAGGTAAGCCTACTTAACATTGCTGGTAACAAAACCGGAAATCGAAGAACAGCTAATGTAAGGAGTATGGGGTATTCCGATCTCTTTTGTTTGTCAAAAGATGATTTGTGGGAAACTCTTAGGGTACGCATGTAATTGTACTAATTGCTACTGCATACTTAAAATCAAGCAGGCCCGCGATAGATCTACATATTTCAATTTTAATGAACAATAGGAGTATCCACAAGCGAGGGATGCTTTAATGGACAAAGGGAAGCAAATGCTAATGAAAGATGGACTTATTGACGAGGAGGCCTTGGAAAGGGAACGCAAATATCAAATGACGCAAGCTGAGAAAGTAGAGAATTTAGGTAAATGTGAGAGATTACAGACAAAACATCCGTCGTAGCAGCAGCAGTCCATTCCTGCACTGTGTATTTTACCTGTTTATTATTTGACAAACAAGCCAAACATCAACAAAGCATCATGATTGATGATGCTTTTCCAAGTTCACTCAAAACAAAACTATATTTGTGTATTTGTGCATTTGTGGGTGGTTGTTTTGGCTTTATGGTCTTTGAATTGTTTCAGAATCGACGGTGGAAATCCTCACAACACGTTTGGCTCGTTTAACTGCTGAATATTCTAGTGCGCAACAAAAGTTCAAACAAAGACTGACCAAGGTACATACACACACATCATTTTATATATGATCTAGTAACAGCACATGGTTTGTTCGCAGATTATGTTCATGTTTGGTGTTATACAACATGCGCGTGTCACCTAACAAAAGAGCAGTGGAGACCCCCGATTCGTGACCCCAACTCGTTTTTATGTAGTATTTTATATAATATAATTAGACGTCTCTTTAGGGTTTAAAAAAACAACGCATACACTTTGTAGTTCCTTATATAGTCAATAACACAAGCCGACTGTTGCACAAATTTTGTAATTTTCTACCCCTCTTTTGTTTCTTTTCTTCATTTGTATAATTTCGCAGCATTCGATGGGCTGGTTGGATGATATCATGTGTGTATTTGATGATTACGGTGAAATTTTGTTTTTATATAAGGTAGATACAGTTACAAAACAACAAAAACTCTGCTTTGTTTTTCTTTATCCATCTCCAACATCACGCACCCTGCCAATGGCATATGATCATTTCTATAGCTGATGACGATAAGTGATCATGCATATCAAACAATTGTAGATAATTTCTTGGAATGGATATATCATTAAATTATTAACATCTAAATCATGAGTCATGATAAACCTATTATTTGTAAATTCTGCGTAAGAGGAGCATGTTACTTCATGGACCGCAGAATTCTAATTGATGTTGTTGATGTGGACCATTTTTTAAATAGGTTGAACGGGGAGTGGAAAAGTGTATAGTCCGAAGCTGTATTGTTTCACTAGACAGACAGGAATCATTAGACCAGGATGAAGTTGGAGATGATGAAGATGACGATTATCAGCAAATGGTTAATACAGGGAAAGACCGCTCTCCATCTGCTCCTTTATCAAGAACCAAGTCAGTTGCTGATAGAACGAGATATTCACTGGAACGGCGACACACTACAGCAGGCCATACATAAAAAGGAAAATTTGCAAAAAGCAAAAATGCGCATTTGGACAAGCAATGCGCAAGGTGATGTCTTATATATGCGTAGGCTATTCAAATTCCGTTTATAACTTGGCCAACGTGCGGACACGTTCACAAGCTGTGTTTATTCCTGCGTTTTTTATATACCTAATACCTACCTATATACATATATGCTAGCACTACCAATGCGTAATTTTATATCTATCATAATTTTTTAAGTTTTTTAATATTGAGGTCACCATAGTGAGCGGAAACGGTTTTTTGTTATCAAAGGTGTATATTCCGTTTTATCTCATTACCATTCTTAAATGTAATTGTTTGTGTGGAAGGTTGGCATTGGCATTCTGATAAACAATGAAGAAATAAATTTTAGTAAATTAGTATTAACAAGCATACTTTAATTTCACTTGCATAATGTATGCCATCTACATTGTAGACTTAGGTCCCTACATGATTGTGTACCAAATTTGAGTACTAGTTGTTATGATGATAAAAGTCCCTGAGAATGACCCTGATAATTTGACCATGGGGTTCCTCCAGTGAGTTGTCTTATATCAAGATGTAGCCTTTAGTCCTTACAAAAATAGAATATGTGGCCGAACGGGGTCCTGTATCAAATATCTCATGAGCTATGAATTTAAATTTTGTTGTCACTGTAAAACCCACAGGAATTAACTTTTCCCTGGACCAAACTTTGCATATAGTAACAAATTTCAGCGCTGGTTGTCATACTAACTTCAAAAATAAAATGTTCACATGCTCACTCGTATACCTGCTTTATGTATGTATAGTATACCTTCCCGCCTTATAGGAGCAATAGTCAATGAGTGGATTGCTGAAAAATTTGTGCTAATAGCATTAAACGTATATATTTGATTTGTTTTGGTTAGAAATGTTAACCAGCAAGCAAACCTATTAGCTTCTAAGATTAACTACCTACATAACCATATCTTCAAAACTTGACCTTTTCAAATCTTCAGAAGACTAACATTTCCAACTTCACACTCTTCTGATCAATTAAGCATGCAAAATGATTGGCAAAAATGATATTAAAATCATATTTTGTTGAAGACTTATCGGTGGTATGATGGTTTCCTAAAATATAGCCCTAAAACAAGCATAGACACGCACACCCAAACTCAACCTTTAAAAAATGAATAAACGAATTGGGTGCATATGCAAATATCGCTATTCATTAGCAATTTGATTTACACAATTCTAAAACAAAGTCATGGTTTTAATAGTAAGTGCCCCGTGTAAATGAACAATTTTAAACTCGCTTATCACATACGACATTGCTTTATTTTTTATTAGCATTGTCCACAGCATTTTCTAAAATAGGACAAATGTAGTTCAGTTATGTAAGCAAGCCAATTTGTGGAGAAAAGATACACAAACAATATACGAAAATTTGCTCATGTAATTAAATAGAGATATTAAAATAATGTAAATGACAGATGCCTGCCATTGTTATAAAGGGATGATCCTAGGGTGTATTAACGTAGATGGCATTACGGCAAGACTTAATACGACATCCGTTTTCACAGCATTTTTTGGCTCCTGGAAACAAAGAATTAATGTTTTCCCAGGGGTTAAAACTCAAGTCAACGAATAAACATGAATGCCAAACTAGATGGGGAACATATACGAAAAAGTAGTACTAAGCTGCCACCTACCTGGACAATCTTTGTCAACATTGCATGTTGGAGTTTGTGTTCTAGTTTTGCAATCATTGCTTCCGGGTCGTGGAGTGACAACAGTTGGGCACACTCCTGGACGGCTGTTACTGGGAGCTAAAACGTTACAAATTTCAACATGTGCAATCCTCAGAATTTTGCTTGTTTGATTATACGCATTTGCAGTGTTGTCAATGTTCACGTTACCCCTAGTGGTAGTACTGCTCTTGCTGCGGCTGCAATCTACATTTCCACACTTGTCCTTCTTAGGATCCGCATCGCAGGTGCAAACATTACAATCTTTTTTGTAGGTTGTTCCAGGCGCACAGTTTTCTAAAAAAAGACATTCAATTTACATATAAGAAACCATCAGGTCACACCAAAACTGATTATGCACTTGACAAATAAACAAAATGTATATAACAATTCCTGTATTATGCTTTTACTAGGTCTTGCTGCAGGTATGGTTTCCGCCGCCATAGTGGCGACAACAAACACGGTTGCAAGCACGAAAAGACGAAACCACATTTCGACACTTAATTCGATAGGGAACGTGGACACAAAAAATACAGACACTATTTCCTCGTCGGCTTACGTGTGGCTTTGTAATGATTCTGTTTCTATCCAAATGTCGAATGATGTCTTATAAAATATTTCAAAATGTATTTATGTCTGTGTGTCTATCACATACTATCGCATCCTACACAAAACGCGTCCAACATCCACACCAGCATATATATTCGCCATCATCACAATGCTTCATTACAAACTCACCTTTACCATCAGCATGCATTTTATTTTAGCATCATCATCTCGACGAGACCAGTCAGATCGTTCCCACTGGGGAAAACAATGTTGGTTTAGTATAGACACTACAAAAATACCAACTAGCGCTCTAACAAAACGTTACCACAGTGTGTTATACACATTTGCACAGTAGTATTACTTTTTCATTATCCATCATCATTAGGGATGAGATCTTTAGGTTTTCACCTATTTTGTATGTTCAAGCTATCGAGTTCATGTTTCGTGTGTGGATGTATCATGACATTTTAAGCGTTATGGAAGCCACCTATTTTTCCTGATTTCACCTATTTTGAGGTTTAAGCACCTAAACACCTATTTTTCAATTTTTAAGCATCTTTTTTGTTAGTTTTTGCAAACAATCAGGAAATTTCAACTAATTTTTCGACAGTACGTTACACTTGCTGTTAAGAAACAATAGAAAGCTCACTCCCACATATGTAGGGGAAAATATAATTTAATACGGAAAATACCGCGTCAACTTTTTACTTTACCGCCATTTTACTTTGCCAAGCCACTTTTTTTAAATGTTTCAATTCTTTTAGAGATAATCATATGTGGAAACTTAAAGAGTTCCCTCATCGCATTCACCACCAGCTTTCTGGTGTGACATTGCAAGTATTGCCACCAGAACCCGTCGTCGCTAGATAAGGAAGAATGATTTAAGCAGTTGTTTTTTTGTCAAATCTTTTTACTCGAGTTTTAACCCTGTCATTTTTTGACCTGTCAATTGCAAAGATAATTGCAAAAAGATCAAAACAATTACTAAAAGGAGTCAATACTTTATGAAATTGTCATCATTGCCGAACATTACGATTTTATTGGGAGTCTTTTGTTTCTTTTTTGTTTATAGGTCCACGATATTAAAATGGAACTATCCACAGTGAATGTAGGTTTAGATCCGGCATCTATTTTCTTCTTTAAAACTGTCCTGCGACACGTTTAGGTTAAAATAAGGTTCACTATACATAACAATCTGTTATCATCCAGTTAGCTCTATCTTACCATTAAAAATCGAAAAATATAGTATGCAACACGGTATCCTACTTTGAATTAAGTAATATAAGGATCAGTGCGATATGTATCTGTAAAATATTAACATTATTTAACATAAAGACGATAATTTTTAAATAAAAAGGGTTTAATCAGAGCGCAATACTTCGTGTAGTTGCATATTCAAACACCTGCTTTCAGTTTAAGGACCTTTTTAAGCACATATTTTATTGATTTTAACGACATAAATACCTACATTCCTACCTATAAATACCTCTATTCTGGCAACAAAATAAGAAATTGATTTTAGTAGAATTTTTAAAATACGATGCAACAGGAAATATAAAAATGAATGGAAACTTCCATTTCTTATGCCGGTTTTGGTATGATTTTATATAGCAGTTCTGAATAAGTACATTAACAGTATTAACACATTTAACTTTTTAAATAAATCTCAGTAAATTTATGTGCTACTGTGTAATAAGACTATCGCAACTACGCAATTTTATAAAATGAAAGCTACGAAATTTGGTCACCCACAACCAAAAGTACGTTCCTACAGCCCTGCTGCCTTATGATGGCGCAGTCTTTTGATGTGACGGCTCCTATTTTGGCCCGACCTGTGCTCTCCACGTCTCTCTATTGTAGGTATGGTCCTGAATAATTTATTATATACATTGCTTTATAAAATTCATTGATACAAAAAGTACAACTTTCCCGAGTTTTCTCTGTTTAAATGATATAATAAACACTATTATTTAGTACCGTAACAAAAAGGATTTAACATCTTGATTTAAGTTTCCATTTGATAAATGCTAGAGTCGGCAACAGTTTTAAAAGATTTTTACATTGTTTTTGTAATTATTCGTTCTCGTCTTAATATCGCCAAGCATGCTGACCGATAGTAATTTAATGAAAGTATTTCGGTGTTTCCTCTCCGATAATTGCTTGGAAGGAATTTCAATTATACGCGAAGACTAATTACTTCTGTCTGAGTGAGACAAATTTTATGTAAACTTGATACTTATACTGTTGTTGGTTTTATCGAACTTCGTCGGCGCCAATTTTGCGCGAGCTCAGATACTACATCCCAACATTTGCAATATCATCATAAGTATTGGACCGTCTAGTAATTACCACACAACGAGGTAACAAATATTATTGCTAAAACTCATTTTTTGTTTTAGCAATGAATTACTATAGGGATATGTCTAAATGAGTTAACCCTTTTCAACTACCAACTACTGTTACCATTTATTGTCGAATATTTCCACCATAAAGTACCCCCCAAAGCAGAAAAACACAGGTTTACAAAAGTTTTGTTGAAATAACAATAACATTATTTATAAAATTACGGACGATTTCATACTAAAAATTGACGCTGTCACAACCTGATTATCGGACTTCCGTAAGCGACTAACATTCGCCCTGAGCATACTGCATTTGCAGGATATCCATAGGGCCGGTCTGAAATGACACTTTTAAAATTAAAAACATTTATCAAATTATGGTTGACTAATTATTTTTATGAAGGTTATACATATTCACATCACGTATGAAATTAAATTAGTTATTGGAGTGTTATTGTCTAACCAAGTCTAAACACCTTTTTCCGTATCTATCGTTTTTAATACAGGTAAATTTATGGTATTTCAGAATATGACGAAAGCCAAAAAGTACGTACCTGTAAAATTCGCGTCCTACACAACAATGTAGTATTGAGTTAATTAAGTAATACTTTGAGCACTTTAAGATATTGCTACTCAATTTAAATTTGTTATCACATTATTAATGATAATTTGTATATGATATTAATTACCATAAAAATCCAATCTCCAAGATAAATTAATTGGTTCAGCCATCATATTTTACAGAATGATTTGGAAAACAAAACTTTACCCATTTTGCTTTATATTGTTCGTCTTGCCTTTAGCTCTTGCTTATCTAAACCCACATAAGTTTACCATCCCCGACGTTATTATTATTTGTAATTAAATACATGTTTCTTTTAAAAGATAATTGGATTTTCGAATTACTCAAACTCTAAATGATGTCACAAACGAACGTAAAAATTATGTATCGTTCATCGTAGACGGTCGATATTAAATAAACCAGTAGTTACGTAGGACTTGTGATGAGAAAACTGTTTATTCAAAAATTTCTATTAAAACTTGTTCAAAATTTCCATCCACCACGTATTAAGAATGTTTTTGTCATTTTGAGCAGGACTACCACTAATATTATTCTATCAATAATAAATTATTTTAGCAGACAAAACAATTTGTATTAAAACAATACGCGTATATTCTACTTGCTAGATTACGTTCATTTATTGGTTATGAATCTTAATTTTTTTAGAAATCCACTGAAACTGTTGCCGTGAACTAAGCTGAACCTCGAAAAAGCAACCTATAACAAAATGTTCCCACAGTTTACATTGTTGCCGCTGGTCGTGATCTATTCTGCCAGAAGTTGCAACGCATTTAAAGTTAGAGATTACACTTTGGTTGAAGAAAGCGAGATCGGATTAAATGAAGAACAACAGAAAATCGTTAAAGCTAGTAAACGCTTTTACCATTCCGAAGAAAAACGGATAGTTGATCCAAACACGTTAAATTTATTCATTCAACCTTTTGCCAACCAAAAATGTCTAATCATTTACAACAACTGGCTCAACCTAAATCTACCATCCACCGGGTTACCAAGTGTTCAGCGTCAAATAGTCCCTGGTTATTTAGAACACAACGTTGGTCCATACTCAATCAAGAAATTGTTATGGGTACCTGGGAATTTAAAATATATGTTGCACGTAGTCAACGACACCATCATGTGGCACCCGTGCCCAAAGTCCAAATACTTAAGTATACTACACCTCCTGCTATTCCGGGGACAGGCAGACTTCTGCACTCGACTGGATATTTTTCAATTTTCCTCGGCATCAAGACCTTAGAACTGTTTCGTTCAAGTTGACATATTTCTCCCTAAATATCTATTTATCCAAGGAGAACCTTGGTTTACATTGGAATATCCTTCCGCGGTCGAGTACAAAGGGATTCTACCAGGTGGCCGGTTTCGGCCTTCGCTAGTTCCAGCATTCCATCTTCTTGTGGAAGACAAGTCGTTATCTATGGAGGGCGGAACAACCATTCTGAAGTGGATGTATGAATGTGTCAATGACAAATTCAGTTCAGGACCGGCACCATCGATGAGGATTGCTATGTTCGCAGTCATGCTATTGTATAGTTACACGGATGCGTGTGGTCACCCCATTGCATGCCCTACTACAATACGAATCCTAAAATTTTGTGTGGATTGTACCAATCATAATCATACAATTCTACTCACGTTGGAGGGTTGGAGCTCTGCTTCGATTACCACAATCCAACAGATGGCGAGCGGAAACTCCGGGGAACTTCAGCTATGGTATGGGTTTGATTCAATTCATAACCGAGCGAAAGATGGCATTGCCAGAAACATGCAGTAGATGTAGGATGGATTACTCTACATCCAGTCGCTCTATCGCCACTGTCACAGCAAGTATCGCCGATCCCGACGAAAGGGTGCACCGAGCATTTGCTCACATACTAAGGAACGTCATGGGCAACTACACTATTGCGCTTAGCCAGGACCTACACTGCCGAGCTGGAAACATTGTGTCAACAAACAACGAAGCAAGAAATTATCTACCTTTTGCGGGGCGGTGGTATATCGACGTTGGAGTATATAATCATAGTCTAATTCAATACATGCTCTCTCTCAATAACACGTTCACTACACTCAGATTTATCAGTTGTGGAGAGCTCGGAAGTAGTCCATTTCCGGTGGAGCAATTCTTCAACGTTTTCGACAAATATGTGTGGCTTTTTACAGGTATAACTATTATTGTTCTTTGCATAGTAATTCAACTTCTTGGAAGCAAATCTGCCCTTTCTATAAATAGGTTGTCTGACAATGTGGTTTCGATCTTGAAAGTTCTAATAGAACAAGGTAATCCCTTCACAGCGGAAACATTAGAAATGCAGCACATGCGATATATCACAATAAGGTTTATGTTAGCTGCACTAGTACTCAGTAATGCCTACAAAAATGAGAACGTCTACAACATGGTTTTACCGAGACCACCTAAACTTTACGAAAATTTGACCCAACTAATTTCTGACAAGTACACAATATACACAAGGGGAACTAACGTGGAGTATATGATCGCGGTAAACCACGATGGTGCTCCTAGAATCGAATGGGAACCGCATTTTGTTGGAATTAACAGCCCCCCGATGGCGTTCGTCCCTTCTGAAATTTCTATATTCGAACACACACAGGCAGCTGGTCAGCAATATTCCATTGATTTCCTGTTAAACGTCACGCAACTACACCCGCGGTCAGGGGAGCTGCTTAAAGAGCCATATATGACAGGGTTCTTTGAAAAAAATCCAGACAGTGTAGAATCAAGAATCCGAGTGCGGGAAATGTTCTATGAGAAGGAGGAGAATCTACTGTTCGATGAGTTAGCGAGGTGTAACAAAACAGCGCTAATCATACCGGAAATCGTAATCTACAAATTTAAGAAGAAGGCGATTCAACAGAATGGGAGCACCCTAATGATACATATTGGCAAAGAGGTATACTCAAGATTACAGTTAGGCATCGATGTGGGAGGCTTTGTAGATCTCCGTACACTTCGGCGAATGTGGGGGTTGTGTCAATCCGGCATTACGGAATGGTGGATCAATTATTTGGGAAATGGAGGAGCATGGTCACAGTCAGTGTCAACAAGGCCTGTAGAGGCACCAAAAATGACGGGAAATATCTTGGTCATATTTTTTCTTTGGCTGATTGGTGTAGTAGTAGGAATTTTGATTTATTCGATGGAAATCGTGGTTTATTTTAGGAAACCTCAGAAATGGTTCTTCAGAATCAAAAAAGTTGTGTTTGATAGAAGAAGTAATGTTAAGACACTCGTCGTTGTCAAAGTCATGTCACATAAACATAATTAAGCAATTTCTTCAAGTAAAATAATG
>JAHZNE010004373.1:0-15264 GCA_027744055.1 Callyntrura sp. NNG-2020 | reverse complement strand
CGTCTACGTTGGACAAAAGCGGACAAAACACTTCAACAACAGGCTTGGGGCATTGGGATACATATAACATACATGTATTATATATTATTGTCCGTTTTGTCCACTTTTGTCCATTTTGTCCAATTTGTCCATTTTGGACAAAAAGTGGGGTGGACAGTGGAAGTTTATCTTCTTTGCCAAGTATTTTATGGATTATTGTCAATCATTTTATTTCCGCTATCTCTAAGGACAATTTATTTAAAAATTAATGGCATCTCCTAAATAAAAATGAAAAATAAATGTTCTGGGAATAGATAAACTAAATACGTGGTAACTTGTAGAAGGAATCTGGTACTTTATTGTGGTATTGCATTGTCATGCATAATGGGGTGGATGATGATTAATTTAAAACAAAAGTCGAGTATATTCAAATAATGTAGATTTCTCAAGCGCTATACATGCTCATGCGTGAAGGTGATGATATTAACTGTCTGACAACTGTCCCTGATGGGTTTCCGGCAACATTACCACCTTCATACGTAATTTCGTCTCTAATTTATTGCTTAGATAAAAACGTATAGTATGCAATAACAACATTTATTATTTAACATCTCCCATGCAGTTTTGCTACACAGTGGCACACTGAGAATACAATGTAACTTAAACATACATCGTTTATTATAATAGGTGAGAAAATCATGCTACAGTTAAATGACGCAAAATAATTTGACAAAAGTGACAAAAATGCGTTTAATGAAATTGACGAAGAACGAGGAAATGTACTTATCATATAACAATAGCCCCTTTACATTTTCAATTTAAACACCGCCATTATGACAACATTAATGAGTAGTATATAACTGAAAAGCAACACGAAATTAGACCACACAAAATAACCAAGGACACGAGACCCCCGACTCCAAATCCATCGAATGCTTTCAATTGGCAGCGTGAAAGGTAAAATCTCTGCAAACATTTTAATCCATGAAGACATTCCTTCCATCGGCCATATCACACCTATTATGTCAAACCACCAAAATGAGTGCTTGGTTTACGCAGCTTGTATAGCAGTAACAGTGTAACAATTTCCTAACTAACCCGACATGAGCATGCTAGGAACAAGAATGCAAACTCCGACCAAGGCAACTTCCAACTTTTCCTTTACTACTAGTCCTAGCAGCAGCCCTGCTGAAAGACCCACCCAACCAATCACATTAATCAGCACAAACACAAACATAACAGGAAAAATATGGTTTCTTCCGATGGGAGCTAGCCCATAAATTAAGCCCAACAACAACGAGGACTGAATGGCTGCTAGCACTGCTTCCGACAAATAATGAGCTATTACGATATCCACAAAACTAATTCCAGATACCAGCAAACGTTTCAGCATTCCACAGTCTCGCTCTTCCACAAAACGCAGAGCACTTGGTATCATAGAGTATACGAAAAGGGTACTGCCAAAAAATGTTTCAGTTTAATGAATTTATAAGGGTCAAGGATGTACTCATAGCTGAACGTATACATGTTGTTGCAATGCTTACATTGGGGCATATCCAACCGCACAGTAATTGAAGAAACTGTAATCTTCTTTGGTACCATACACCGGCTCCAAGTATTGTAAAGAATACGCATCGGTTTTTGATCCGAGACAGTTTCTCATTATAAGTGACAAAAACAACCCCTGCGCTTTGTAGAGTTCCTTAACTAGAAAAACCCGAACTATGGCATCTGAAATAAGACGGAAAACATTATAACAATTTGAATGGAGGAGTACTTTTTCTGTTTTGTAACTACTTGTTTGGTAATTAAGCGTACTGGACTGATCTAGCCGAGTAACAATTTGTACAGCTTGTCATTATAAGTGACAAAAACAACCCCTGCGCTTTGTAGAGTTCTTTAACTAGAAAAACTCGAACTATGGCATCTGCAATAAGACAAAAAACATTCTAACAATTTGAATGGAGGAGTTATTTTCTGTTATGTAACTACTTGTTTGGTAATTAAGCGTACTGGACTGATCTAGCCGAGTAACAATTTGAGAGTGGATAAATGATGTCACGTCCCTATCCCCCGATAAAACTCGGTCTATCAAACTGGCAGAAAAAGTCTCTGAGAAGTATAAATAACCGTACGAGTGCCCATTCCGGGTTGCTGTTAATGCCATTTCTTCAGAGGTGTGGAACGTCAACATAATCTTTTCAGTGTCTAGCAAATTCAAGAAGGTGCAGCCTAGTTGTTCCAGGTGACAAGTGCTGTTTTCCGTTAAATAGGTAGCAGGCAAGCAGGTTTTTATGGTAGTTGAGTTATCTAGCTCCATGTTAACCACACCTAATTGAAAACCTTTTGGTTCGCTTCTGCGAAAATGATACGCATAGTCGATATAAGTTATTTTTAATCTTAAGGGTTTTGTTTCGCTCCGGACTTTTTACCATCTGGATAATTAGCTACCAACAAAATACTTGGTAATGTAGTGCTATATCATAATTTCTAAAAACTTACCCCATCGGCAGGATAGAGATTAAGTGCAGAGCAGGTAGTAGAATCACGCAGAGAAGCACACTAATAGAAGTGATCAGTTGATATATATATATATATACAACAAAAATGTTATTGATATTTCAATAAACAAATCGACTCACGTTAAATTTCTTCGTTGCTGCTTAAAGTTTTTCTTTAACAACGTTCCCAACACACGAACTCGGGTAGTAATTTTGCTGTGTTTGTATTCAACCTGCTCTACAGGCTGCTTTAGAGAGATATGGTTGTCATTAGACAAAGGAAATACTTTCCATAATTCCATTTGCAATGGCTCTCGCAGTTGGGACGTCTTCTGAATTTTGAGCACGGCATCCCCTATGCTAGTACTGTTTGTAACAGTCAAAAGCGCTGCTGGTGATGCCTCGACTTGAAGCCGGCCATCAGCCATGTAACCAATCTAAATATTTTATTTAAAAAACCAAAAGTTTTAACGTTTATTCATTTAATGAACGCTAGTGACTCCTAAAATACTTTATAGTGGCACCTTGTCCGCGATTTTCATTTCTTCAAAGTAGTGGGTCGTAATAAATACTGTATACTGTTTTTGAGCAACCAAGCCGCGAAGATGTTTCCAGATTCTATTAGTGTTGCATATTATGTTTTAAATAAAGTCAGCAGTAAAATACACCTTTAGGAAGGGAATGCCCAATTTTGTGGACGGATGATCATGGTAGAAATAATAAACTGTGTATCATGCAACTCATTAGTGTTAAATGTTATGTAAATATGATGCTCGTGAATGCCTTGAATGCACAAATTGAGATCTTCGGCCAATAATAATGATATGTAATTTAATAACTAAGAAAATCATTTCAATGCTAAAAATAGTTTATGCGATCATTATGTTTGTCCACCTGTTGGTGGAATGTGCTCTATTCAAATACATTGCAATTATGTGGGCTGACGATATTCATCCAGGTAAATACCCAATTTGTTAAGGAAATTGTACAATGAAATAGTCTTAGAACCATTGGCTTTCCGCAGCTTCTTCCAAAGGTGCATTTCACCGTTGTACTTGTATGTATGTTGGTCGAAGCTAGCTTTCTTTGACAGTTGACATTTTTCGTATTTTACAATAAATGTAGTTACAGTTTTTTGAGTGTTACCTGATTTGAATAAGAGGGTCCATCCCAACCGTCTAAACAAGAAATATGGGCAATTATTGTTTCCCTAGAATAAATAGTAAACAGTTATAGAAGTTCTTACCGGTTCGTCTAAAATCAAAATCTCTTTTGAGGAAATTAGTGTCGCCGACAACGACACTCGACGACATTCCCCGCCACTTAGATTACATAGAAGAACATGTTTCTTATGCTGGAGTTTCATCAATTGTAGCTGTTCTTCTCGTCTGAATTTCAAAACTTCTTGTGAAATGCCAGCAAGTTGCCCAAAAAGCGAGAGCATTTCCAGAACTGTAAAACGAGAGAACAAACCTACCTCCTGAGGCATATAAGCCACCTGGTTTCTCACCACTTCAATCCCCTGTTCAGCCGAGGAGTATCCGTTCAGATAGAGTTGTCCGCTTTTGAGTTTATGTTCCCCCAAGATACAGGATATAAGGGTGGTTTTACCACACCCGCTACTTCCAGTCAAACCGTAACTATTTTGTCAAGGAAGAAGTAAACCGCATTTATTTAAATTCACCTAAAAAACAATATCTTATGATATAATAAAGAACTATAGTCAAATTACATGGTCCCGGCTTGAACCTTCATGCACAATCCGTTCAGCACTCTGTGGTTAGATCGGGGGTGACAATACACTGCATTTTGTACTAGTATTGCTGGATACATTTTGGAGTGCGCAACAGCAAAGCGATTATTGATTCTTTAAATTGGGATTCACTATATCTTGGAACTGCTGGAGTGAACTACTGGAAGTGCTGCTGGAAGGAAATATTAGATGTTGTGTCGTCCACAAAGGCCGAATGTCATGTGAACTAAAATGATCTTTTCCTGCTGGCACAGGGATCAATGCAGTACAGGATCCTGTACAGACTTAAGAATGCATACATTTGTGCATTTGCAGAAGTATGTGAAAGGAGAGATTCTTTTATGAAACCGGTTCTGCAATTTCTAAAGTGAGAACTTCTCACAAAATGAGTAATGATGGATGTCCTCCATGGAGTCCGAAGATGTTGATACTGATTATTAGAGATGGAAAGTCTAGGTAATTACCTATTATATACGTCCATGCTATTGAGTACACGTTCAAGTGAATATATCACGATATTTTTAGCACGATGGAATATACCGAAGCTGACGTTTTAACCTATGTTGAGGTTTAAGCACAGATTTGGTTAGGCTTACAGCGTACATGGAAAATGAGAAAAAGTATGAAAATAGGTACCTGAGGTTGATATTAGATGTACGTTTACTTTTGAAATAACCTCATTATTTGTTGCATCTTTAACTTTTAAAAGAACATCCATTATTTTCGAGAGGACGAATCCCGGACACAAGATTCCGACATAATTAGATTCAAAGCATAGATTGACTTTCTCTGAAATCCCTTTTCGTATTTTGTTTTATGAAAGGGGCCCAGTGAAATCGGGTAATTATATAAAATAATAGATATATTTGCTTGTTGTGTAAGCCATTGTCACAAAAGTGTAACATAGTTTTCATTAAACCAATGGCCTGCAATTTTACTCTAGGTTTCTTATACTTTCGAGTTTATGTTCACAATATCACTCCAATAGCAAACTTAATTACATTTGCAATTTACAATTTTACCAACTTTAAATCTAATATAAGTTGAAATCATGTGCAGGTTTAAATTACCAGTAATATGAAAATTTGCACATAAATGCGTACATTTTTTACTATGTTCAATTTTAAAATTTTAAGGACATAAAACTTGCATCTTTAATTATCAAAGAATTTGCACCAGAAATTATATAAAAAGCAAACACAAGTTCTTCGTTTAAAAAATAATTATCTACATACATGTAGCAAAAGGATAATGTGTATTTGCTTATCCAACTACTTTCATTTCTCACATAACTTTGTACACGTGTCCGGATACTAGAAGAAAAAAAACGATGCATCAGATTCTTTCGAAACACTGCAAGAGATTTCAGACGAACACATCTGGGAAACCTGTTAATGTTATCGCCTCAAGGTTAACCTTCATGGGACAAAATAAGTAGGAAAATGTACACATGTCCGAATGGATGCAATAAATAGAGATACGAAAAATACCAGAAAAACAGTCTATTAAATACCATAATAGTGATTCTGTAAGTTTTACAGGAATTACTATATGCATTTAAGTTGAATCGGGGTAGTTTTTGGTAATTGCAATTTTACTACAAGTATAGATGAAAGTTTTAATTGTTTACCGCCAACAATTCATAAAACCACTAACTTGGAAACTGCAATTTGGATGTTCTTATCATCAAAAGTAATTTACAGTGCGACTGCAAAAACGCCAACAAAACTAAGATGTTCCAAGTTATAGTAAGTTTTAAATACCCTGAACGTGGCGTGGAACGCTTTAAAGTTCATTAACCTTATAACTATAAGATACAACTCGCCTCTTTGAAATACCTCTTTGATTTAAAAAATATGAAACGTATACTAGTTTGCTAACAAATACTCACTAGATTGTTGTAATCAGAAACATCAATCGTAGAGGTTTCGCTTAACGCAGAGATATCAAAGTATTTAAACAAGAGATTTTGGACTTTTTATTTGTTTGCTCACAATCACTTTTTATCATATTATTTATCAACTTTCATTACCCATCATATGTGCTCAAAATACGAGTTGGTTGTACTCTGCTACGCACAGTAATAAATGGATTTTAACACCACTAGAAGATATATTTATTTTTATGTCATGATATCAATATTACGCTACGTACGGTGTGGGAACATTTTCATTCTCTGCGGTAAGCATCGTAATCTTGGATCTTGTGGTGGATGAATACGTATTGGTATTGGTGCTATTATGCTTCTTTTTTATGATAGAAAACCAGTTTTTGATGTCTCTTAACGCAAAAGGAGACTGTTGGTGTCGGTAACTTTCCATAATATTGCTATAACTGATTTCGGGGATGATAAAAACTTACAAGGCCTACTACAATACTGAAGGATCTGAATTTTCCTCCACGGTATGCCCTGTGACATTATAAACTATTTAAAATAAGTAAATGCAATTAAATGGTTTACCATTCTTTCAATTATTAAGTCAAATAAACCCATGAGTTGACAGAAGCTCTGGTCAAACTAGATGGGTTTGTACATAGTTTCTTCCTTTTGCTACCTGATAAATTAAATCCATTCGCTACACATTTATTCAAAATGCAAAAGATCTTCTGTTTCACGAAACAAAGAAAACCGAAAATAAATTTATTTGCAATAGAGGTCTTGTTCCGTGGAACAAGGAAGGTAAAAAATAAAATAATTTAAAATGCAGAAGGTCTTCTGTATCACGAAACAAGGGAGACAGAAAACAAGTTTATTTAAATGAGAGGTCTTGCTTCTTGGAACAAGGAAGGAAAAAATAAAAACTATTTATAATGCAGAAGGTCTTCTGCTCCTCGGAACAAGGAAAACAGAAAATAATTTTTATAATACACATTATCGTCTGTACCGCGAGCATTACTCGTTCACAGGCGATGATTATGCTGCGATGCTTCAGGGTACAAATTAGATAGGTAAATATTCCGGTTTTCTACAATTCATTTGTGTGTGTGGTAAATGAAAAACTTCAATGGTGGCGCTACGCTTGCTCTTCATTGTGTTCATTGTAAAAATTTTAAGTTGGAAAAACTTGAGTTGGAAAAAATTGGGAAACGACCAAAGTATATAAGAATCTTCAGAAAACGACTGATAAGCCGTAGTGCCGCATTGGATGACTTTTATATTCATAAGATAATGATATAACAGTACGCGAAAGCAGTTTGATGTTACTTCATTAGAATTGTATGGGAGGATACAAAAGGATAACGTATTTTGCCGTGTTATTTAGTAAACACATATTTGAAGAATTATTTGATATAGAAAAATGGCTGGGACGATGATTTTTAAAACAAAAATAACAAAGTGTGATTCTCCATAAAAAATGTATGTGATGACACAACCAGACATACTGTTTGTACGCAGCACAAACTGTAGTATCATTGTAATATTGGTACACTGCTAGTAATATTTTCTCATTTGATGTAAATTCTGACTTTCCTAAATGTGTGTTTTTTCTCTCTTTATTTTATTCTGTAGTCATGAACGATCAGTTCATTTTACTCATGTAACATTGTAATTGACTACATTGTGTGTAACTAAATTCTAAGTTTTTGGTTTATTTAATGCGCATTCTGTTGAGCGCTCAATAGTGGGAAATTGGAAAAGTGCCGTTGTGCCTTATTGTTAATCCATATTAACGTGAATTACTAATTTCTTGTAAGTTTAAGAGTTTATTTCGTGTCATTGTCAAGATCTATTGTAAGTTTACTTTCCTACAAAATGTTTTATTGTACTTCTACGTGTAACCTCATTTTCAATCTTTAAACCGAACTGTAATTTGTACACCAAAATCTATTACATTTCACTTCTCTCCAGCACCTCTGGCTGACAGCACAGAACCAGCTCAGCAGATCCGTTAAATATAGAACAATCAGCAATGTCACTATTTGTCCGTCTTTATTTATTTGGAAGACAGTCACCACGATAAACCCAGCAACAAGGTTTATCTCTCTTTCTACGCACATTTTGGAAACTTTCAGTTTCAACTCTACGCTACTACACCACTTCTCTGCTGCGCAGCATCCAACCCGTGCACCACCACCGGCATAAACTTTAAATAGTAAAAATAATTCTCCACCTGCACCCTTGGGGGTGCAGGTGGAGAATCACTCACTCCATCCTCCGTGATACACACACTTTGTCGTTGTGGTAGGTTTTATGTAAATCTAACTGCATACAGTTAATCGTCATCCTATTTTGTACAGAATTATAAATTTACAATAAATTTCATAAATATTATATATGTATATAAAGGCATGATAATAAATTAACCTCAAAATCACAATAGAAGACCAAAATATTCATAATATAAAGCGAAGAAGTATTGTATTTTTTAAAGCGGTATACCGACCAGAATATGTTAGTATTAAAGCAAATCATAAAAGAAAAGGCAATAAAATCTTGGATAAAAGCTAGAGTCGTAAAACATTGAAATGCATTAAATACTAAAATATTTTTGCATTTTGACAAAACACTTGTAATCAAAATCTTTCCTTGCACAACGCCTCGGGTTGACGATGACGTGTGTATTCGTATGCGCGGTGCAAGAGGTTCTGAAATAATTTAAACACAAAACAGTGTAAGAATATTAAAAATAATATTATTATTTAGTAATTGGTCCGCCGCAGGTTTCCGCTGACGTGGGATTTTGGTCTGCGCAGCTGCTTCCTTCTCCTCTCTCCAATTTGCTGAATGAATGCTTTTTAATAATTGATAAATATTGTTATTACTAATAACACTTGTATAATATATAATAAATTGTATAGTTATAAATATTCAAATGGTTTTGCCAAATAGCTGTGGTAATGTGTAAATCTAGAATCATGTTTGTTTACACGCTGCTGCTGCTCACCCACCAAGAAAACAAATGTGCAGATAGTCTAGTAGAAAGGAGGAGAGCTAGCCGTGTTAATCGGATAGGAATGCAAAAATCAAACAAGAAAAGCTTTTCATCTTGGTAGCTTCATCATTTGTACAAGAGTTAACAATGATCACATTTAATTATCAATCTCCGTATATTGTTTCATAATTTATTGCAAATGAGGCAAAGTGAGGTTGTAAAATACGATTTTTTAGTTCTGTTGTATGCAATATTACATTACTGATGTATGTAGAGTTGTATTGTATTGTGTTGTATTGTATTGTGTTGTATTGTATGTCTTTATTACAGTGATATCATCGTTTCAGTCATTACAGTCTGATTTTAAAACTATATCACTCTACTATTTTCTAATTACAAGCAGTAATTGAATTAGTCATTATTTAATCATGGTTTGGTGGACATCAAAATGAGATAAAGCCTAGTCGTTATTGATAAGGAGGTTAGTTACAGATTTTACATAAATAATATTTTAATATTGTCCCCAACCCATTGTCCTTGTAAAAGGAGGGCATAAAATTAAATCGCCGGCATGTTGCCGGTGCGGGTTACTAGTATTATTCTAGTTTGTCATCACGAACAATGCCAAGGAGCTACAGCACAAAAGGTTACAAAATATAAAGATAATTTTTATTCATTTCTTAGAATTTATATAAAAGAAGAAAGATTATTTATAAAATTTTAAACCAGACCGACTCAGTAATTGTTTTGACAATCCAAAAGCCGGATAAAGGAGTGAGAAATGTTGAACCGGGTCTATTTTATCATATTTGTTGATTATGGCAAGTAGGAGATATGGATGGTGTTCTTCATGATTGCAGCATGATTGTTTAGTTTTTCCATGGAGTACAATATGCAATCAAAGTTTTTCGAAATGCTTGTTGGTAATTTTAATTTTAAAAGAAAAGAAATTAATTTTATTGATAGTATAGATGAACATTTTCACGGTGCTACCATATATTGAAGCAACCGCCAAGTTGGAAGTGGAAATTAGGATATTCTTATCACATTAATAAATTACAGTGTACGCGCAAAAACGCCTTCAATACTACGATGTTTTCAACTTGTGCATAAATCATTTTTTCCTTATATTGGTAGCTATAGAATAGGTTGAAGTAAACCTTGGGAATCCAAAAGATGTATTTAAGATTACTGTAGTGTTTCATAGAAGAAGAAGAAAAATTAAAGATGTAACTATTCTTCTTTTGTAACGTGTATTTCAAACACCTGCTCGATTTAAAAAAATGTTCTTATACAACGTGTAACAGCTTGCGATCTCTCTTGCCGAGAGATATCATAGTTGTTGAAACATGGGATTTTGAACCTTTTTATTTGTTGGCTCAAAAACTAACTTTTTATATCATCTTACTTTTCACCTTTAATTACATAGCCCATGCACGGGTAGGAGTTTATTTACCTTTGTGAGGTACAATGTTGACAGAGATTTTAATGGTAATGGATATTTGTGGTCTATTTTATTTCGTGATAAATAACTGCGACATTATGGTAATAAAAGTGCCTTAACGTCACTAGAAAATACATTTATTTCCACGTCATTTTAGTAAATATGTAAAAGATGCGGTGTGGGAACATTTTCACCCTCTGCGGTAAGCATAGTATACCTGGATTTCGTGGAGGAATACCTATCACTTATTAGTGTTGGTGCTATTACGATTCTTATTGGGGTAACAAAACCAGTTTACTGTGTCTCTTTACGAAAAGAATAGTTGAGGCGTTGGTAACCTTCCATAACGTTGATATAACTGATGTTGAGGATGACAAAAACTCACAAAACATAATAAAATACTGAAGGATCTGAATTTTTTTTTAAAGTTCACGGTAATCCCTGCGACATTGTAAACTATTGAAATTATGCGGATTAAAGGTAAACTGCAACTCAAAGCGTATAACTTACTTTTCACAAGTCACAAATGCGTGAGTTGAAAGACGCTCTAATTAAACTAGCTAGGTTTTTACATGGTTTCTTTCATTGCGACGGGACTATTTTACTTCATTTGCTACATACGTACAGGTTTTGCCACAGGTAAAGCTGCAGCGGGTTTAGTTGTAATGGAAAATGCAAATCTCTCATACTCACTGGCATTTCTATGGTGCTTTGTTACATTTACTTCTGCAGATGTTATCCAAAGGAAGGTGGCTACATGAGATGCCTTGAGATAAGTGCAGCTACGTTGATGCTAGTTTTCTAAGGCATGCTTTTTTAACTACAGTGGCAGCGTTGCATAATTTTATTATCGAAGTAATCAATTTTTCAAAGACCATTATTTTTAATAGCTCAAATTTACAACAAGGCATTCATTAATCAATGTACATGTACAACAGTGAAGAAAGTGTGATTCGACATAAAATTAAACGAACGTTTGCAATGTATTATAAAAATGCGTAATTGAAAAATGCTACGTTGATTACACTGAAAGTAGTGTCGAACTAATTTCGTTTTTGTTAAATAGCTTATAAAGATGGTCTTGCGTCATATGACGTATATTTAATTGCAATGTATACTTCATATATTTTAAATCTGGTTTTAAAATTATACGACAATTTTCGACACAACATTGGTTTTGTTTTATACAATGAAGAATTAAGACATTCACAACAAGTTAATTTTTCCCACAAGTGTTTTTTAGAAATGTTGTCTTTATAGCACATGCCGCCCCATACATTTTTATCGTATTCGTAATAATATATTGCAGGTTTAATTACTTTTAGTTCTGTTTATTATGTATCTGCTATATATAGTCTACAATTGTGTTTGATAAAGCGCGTTTGACAATTAAGATTCTTTAACGTTAAAACTATATAAAAATTTTAATATAAATAGTATTACTGTGAACTGTTAATTGTTGAATTATTTTTTATGTGACGGCTGTAGAATTGTTTTCGTATGGCGACGGGTTCTTAGTATGTATTTGTGACATACTTTATCTAGTATTAAGTACATAAGAGTTAAGCTTATTTTGTTGTGACATGACATAATATTAATATTATCGTGTCAATCCGTCTACCAATTAACATAATCTGTATTATTTTACTGATAATGCACTTCAATGTTTCAAACCTTCTTGCGTAAGATTTATCTTAAAAGGAGAAACGTAATTCACATCAGAAAACTTCGTTGGAAATCACAAGTCAAAAACTATTTACATGTTAATTTACACATGGGGGGCAGTTAAAGCATAAAAATCCGCATAACATCGTATAACATCTATTCCGTTTGACCAGTCAGTCTGAATTTCATTAAGACAAGTTATCGTATCAAATGTCATAAATACTAGCGACTACATAAAACAATCAATCCTGTTTTTTTTCATTTTCACTTAATCTACACAAAAGATAAATATATGCAGGATACGCAATATAATAAATTGAAACTATAATTGACGTAAATTATTTTCTACTCGACTTGGTGTACTCAGTTGATACGTGGGAAGCACTCACATTTTTTTTATTCTGCCTATATGTTGTTTTATGGGGGATCCCCATTTTACTTAAGGTGTTTATCTGATTTATCAAAGCAGATAATACCATTATCATCAATGCAACTACAGTTGGCATTTTACCATCTCGTAATACCACTTTAAATAATACCAGAATCTCTTTAATCCATTTTTGATTCACAATAGATTGAAATAGGAAATTTCTGGGTAAACTCTTATTAGATTTTATATGTATAAACATGATTAAATCAATTGAGCAAGTAAGAGCTTCGAAGAATAATTGCAAGTTGTTTCTCGGTTTTAATTGGCATTCGGAAAATCTGGAGTTGCCCTGCTTCTAGTTCAATGACGACACTACGTTTGCTTGAGTTTAGGAGCAGTAATTCTGGGAAATTAACAACTTATCGTAGTAATTTTATTACTTTCAAAATAATAATGAAAAGAGGAGATGCGTATTTGCTGATAATGCAGCTTTATCTATATAGTATACTGGTATTAATTCACGGTGTTCCAATGCAATTTTGAAGCCTCTGGATGATAGTTACGTAATATATAACTGATTGTATCTTTTAGATTAATAAAAAACTTAACAACCATCCTTTGCATCCATCCAAAGCAGCAGTTCAATTAAAATTGTTCTTCAGCATTTCAATTACGTGATTATTGTTTACCCTCCCAACTTTCGAATATTCTTTCGAACGCGTAAAAAAGGAAGGATAGTGAGTATGCAGGGAATAAGTATCAAGTAATTCTAAATGTATAATCAATATATATAAAAGGTGATTCCGACGGAGGCAGTGGCAGTGGCGTACCAGCTAATCAATAAGCTAATTACGAAGTATTCCTCAGCAAAACATACATTTGAAACACGATTGGGCTAAAAGTTGGCACATGGGTGACGAGACCCGACACGAATAGGATGACCAACATTCCAAAACCGAATTTTTAATTTTAGACCTGATGGGGTCAGTTTCATTAAAAAGATGTTAATGAATGATATATTTTCTTAATTTTGCCACCACCACCGGTGTGTTGGTTGGTGAGTGACTTTTTTGGATGAATTGGAAGTCCCACGAGTCCATTCTGTGAGTTGGGTATGAATATGACAGTTGGGATAGCTCCACATCCTGGTGGAGGTCGGCAAAAGAGGTCGCGTGATATTTAATAAGCTTAAATGCACCTTCCTAGATAACTTAATCATTTTAAACCGGATTGTGCTGAAAATTTACCCAAGGCTGGCGTCACACAACTCGAATAGGCTCATGAAACTATCGAGTAAAAATTTATAATTATTGATACAGTATAGTTAGTTTCATTAAAAATTATGCGACTAAATTCCACCACCACTATCATCAACCTTTATACCCATTAGTTTCGCCAATCGGAGTTGGCTAGCTTTCTAGTTGCATTAATTAAAATTGGTACTTCTCTGTAAATTAATATGCTAATGGACCCTTATTTTAATCCGAAGAGGATGTAATTTTTATGGATGATTATATTGATAAGATAATACGAGTCTAGTTTTAGTTCCCATTAAATAATTTTCTTTACATATTGGTATTTGATGTATATTTATGAGATTTTACTTTTTCTTATGCATTTGTCTTAAACAACACAGCTTCCTTTGAACATAATAAGGGAAATCAAGTTTTTGGAAGAATATATTTTCCTGGAGGGTGGTAAATGCTCACGTTCTATTAAAAAATATGATATCATTGTAAATGCACAAAAAATGGATTATGCTTGGATTATTGAAATGCCGCGATATTTTTAGTAATACGGGCTATGAAGTTCTCTGTACCTAATATACCGATTCATAAACGTAAAGGCCATATAAGAACGTTAACACTTACATACATGAAGTCATTGCTTGATTTGATATTGAATAAATCGTTTCGTTTCTTTTACTGTCACCTGCTCTTCTCCTCAAAACATTGGTTTGTCTGACAGTTTAGCATAGTGCTCAAGATGGGTAAATGTTCTTCACTTTTATTGGTGACATCAACTAAGCTCCATTTTCTACTCTACTTATATTTATACCTTTCATTCGTCAATTTTAGCGCAACGCAAGATGGAGGCTTGGTTGACTAACGCTGCTGACGACTCTTCTGCGACAGCAGCTCTTGTTTTGGCGGAAACTTTTCGACGCACAAGGACAACAAGGAGCATGGGTGTCATTGTATCCGGTAACGTGTCCGAGAAGAAAATGTAAATATACTTTAAATTAATTAATTTAGGGGTAATTTTATAATCTCATAAATTTTCATAGTGCATCTATTTATAACAAAACGCTGCTGTGAAATGGAAATTGTGAATTGGTAGTGCTGTGGGGACGTTCTCCGTGGATTAATAAGATAAATTTAATCAAATTTTGAAAGAATGGCTGTAAACACTTTTGAGGTTACAACTAATTACTTGATATTTACTAAACCGGTGTAATCCGCCTTCATGAGAAACTACGGGAAGCACATTACCTTACTTTTGCCTACAAAAACATCGTTACAGCCAATTGTACAGATTGCAGTAATGCCATTAAACACAAGTGCTGTCACTGCATATTTATTAACTAGGAGCCAGCCAACTTCGTTTGGCGAAACTAAATTAATAAAGGGTGATTTCGGTAGTGGTGCAGTTCAGTAGCATCATTTTTCATGAAACTA
>JAHZNE010004372.1:0-18783 GCA_027744055.1 Callyntrura sp. NNG-2020 | reverse complement strand
CCCCCATATGTATTTTGACTTTTGCAAAACTTTTCATGCTGCAATGGAAATTCAATATACAGACTTTACTCATTCTGTTCATTAATTCAAATAGTGGGTATAATGTATCTTTTACTTACTTGGCGATACAATGCTGAATAAAAAGGATTTATAATAAAAATTAATGCATGGCTAGAGGTTGCAGTGTGAATATATACTTATAAAGTCATTATATGCAAGCATGGCATTTGTAAACTTACAGCTGCAGTCAATATCCACTGATCAGAGATAAGAGATCCTCCACAAAATTGCTTACCGTTGCTCATAAGGGCAACCTTGTACACAAACGAAATATGTCTTGGGAAAATTCTTTTCGGTAAAAAATTTAATGCGTAAATTAATGAAACTAACCATGTAAGGAAATTCCCCCTTTTTAGCTGGTTTACCTCCGACAACCTGACATGGTAAAAACGTTATTTACTTGGTTATTTTATATTAGTGACATATTTAATTCCTAAATTTTAAACTAGCACCAACTCACCTTTAAAAGTTCATAGTTATTTTTCCCACATTCTTCCTTATTTTTTATTCTTTCTGCAGGAGTGGAAGTGGTAGTACTTGAAACGGTCGCACTAGTGGTAGTGGTAGTAGTAGTAGTCGCCTCCGTAGTTTGACCTTCCCATTGAGGCTTTTTTGTTGGAAGATCGTAATTGTAGCCGGGACAGCACATCAATCCCGATCCACCTGTTACTTTTTTTACAAGAAGTTAATTACGTTTTATACATGATTTACCTTTACATGCGTATGTAGAGATGCGTGAATGATGGAGAAATCTATTTTTTCAATCTATTACACCCATTTCTTTAGCAAGGTTCAAAGTATTAACCGGAAACATTAATCTATTTCCAAGTTTCGCAGTATGTCTTAGTACATGAAGTTATATGAATATGACCATTGTTAACATTAAACTTGAACTTAAAGTAGAAAGGAAAATATTCTTACCACCACATGTTGCCGCCGACTCATTGAACATTTGAGTCAGAATATCGTACAACTGGAACGTGTCGAAATCGTCTGACCCATAGCGAGTGATATATGGAAAACATTTTTCAAATGTTAGGCAAGTTCCTTTTAATCCTCGTGTATCTGTGCATACTTGTTGTGGTGGATCTGTGGAAGTACTATCTGGTGTGGTTTCTTCAGTCGGGGGTACCAAATTTATCGTGTCCTCAGGATCATCTGAGTATTTGGAAGGAAAACTTTTTAATTGACACACAATCAAAATATACTAGAAAAGTGAAATTTTTAAGTAATTCCCGTTCTGGATAGAAAGATTCCAACTTACCGTCAATTACAACCGAGTTTAATTCCAAATCTTGGTATATTACTGCGGATACCCAGGGTGTTGCACATAGCCCCAATAGGAGCCATGAAATTAACATTGGTCGCATTGTTGCACTCTAAATTATTGTACTTGAGCAAAAAAAACTTACACTTTGTTTTACCGCTTCCCGATCAGTTTCTAACAGAATGGACAACTAAACTCTCTTCCTTTTACGAAGTTGCGAAACCCGGTGAAAATAAAACCAAGAATCATGGTCCGGTTTTCTTTCTACAGGATAGGAGTGGCCACAAAAATTCGCAGTAAATTTACCTACCTTATCCAAGGTGTAAAACAGCATGCTCAAACTTTTTCAAGCATAGAAACAGCATAGTATTTTTTCAATGCGAACGTTTACTATAATCAAAACATCCAAACTTTGGCATTATTCCTATTTTTACTATCCCATAGACAAAGTTGCTGACCTGTCATCGTAATGAGACAGGTGCAACTACACCAGTACCAGTCATTCACCTTATCTCAGTGGATATTTTGAAGCCAGGCTCATAAAAACATGCTCAATGTAGGTACTTGTTTGTGTGAAATCTCTGCAGGGGTGACATTAATGAAATGAAAAAAATTCAGCAGACCAGGTCGTTGCCTGTTTTATTCTTAAGACTTTTATTCGTATAAATAAATAACGGTGTCAGTTACACTGGTTATCATCATCAAGTTCATAGTACACTTTTGTTGGTTAAAGTTTGTTTTGATGCTTGCGAACCCAAGGTACAAAGCTGGATACACGAGTGTAAACTCCAGGATATGTACCTGATAATTTACATCATATTTTAAAACAATATATTGGTAATATGAAATAAGAAAAGTAGTTTTATTTTACATACCACAGCCAATACCCCATGAGACCACGCCAGCTTCGAGAAAAAAACCGTTAAAATGTCGTTAAAAATTCGTTAAAAATCGTTAAAAACCGTTAAAAATTGTTAAAATTGTCAAAAATCGTTAAAAATTGGGTAAAACTGTATTAAAATATGTGGTAGACGCTTGATAAAATTGTTTACCTAGAGCCGCCCCTCCGTGTACGACAAGTGGTCCTCCTAGATGCAAAAAATTATAATACATGTCAAAGGGGGCTATGACAGCTATAAAAATCTCTGAGGGAGAGAATAAATGAAACATGTTTTAAATCACTAACCACTATCGCCGTTGCACGCATCCTTTCCACTGGTTCCACCTGCGCAAATCATGTTTTGTGTGATGGGTGGGGCTGTAAAACGATATTTGAAAAAAATCAAAGGGATGGATTCAAATGATGATATAGATCTAATTATCATACCTTGGGTGCCAGCATATCTTTGACTGCACTGTGATCGGGTGACAACCTGTACAGTTGTTTTTCTTAAAATGGAAGACTGGCCGCACTGGCTACAGGTTTTGCCCCACTTTAAATGTCATTATAAGCTGTTCAAGTTTTTTTTCTAGTTTAACTGGTTTAGATTGGTAACTATCAGGATCAAACTCTTATTTTACTTACCCCGGCCACAGTAACTACAAAAATAAATATTAAAAATTGCCATTGACTAGCTATAATTGATGAACTTCAAATTAAAGTTTTAAACATTATGTATTTACGCAGTGTAGTTGAACTTCCATCTAGCAATGGATTTCCCATGTGCAAAGCAATACTTTGAATGTTCGGCGAAGGAGCTACTGGTGTTTTCAGCTTAATTAAAGCAATGTCATCTCTCTATATGATAAGACAACATTGATTGGAATAATATTGCACCCATGTTAAAAAAAAGATTTTTCAAGAGAAGAAAATAATATTAAGCATAATAGTATATATTTAATAATAAATTAATTCCTACAAAAAAACCCTTTTCACGGAAAAATCCCGGATGTAAAAGCAGTTTGTCAACGAGGATATCCTGGTGACGGACGTCATAGGGCTACGAATAATAGGATACGCGCAGTGAAATTAAAGTGAAATAGTAGAGAATAAATCGTGTACACTGACATAACTTTTTGAAAACTTACGTTGGAAATGTCGTGGTCTCCCACCTTAATTACAAGTTTCCGGACAGCTTGTGAATTAAACCTAAGTCAAAATGTGGGGTTTATTGCATAAATTTTACGAAATGGGAATGCACAGAGCACTTTTAATAATTACCTGTCAAAGCAATGAGCTGCACTGACCACCTAAAATGTTCAAATAAATAATAACTACGTACGACCTCTTGTTGCAATAATTTTCATTCAAAATCGTAATTCTCCGTCTTTACCCATTTTGTATCAATTAATGATCCTCCACAAATCTGCCCTCCATTAAATATAATGGCGACCTGAAATAAAACAAAAAGATGTAAATTCTGACATTACTCAGAAATGACTGTTCCCATTTTACTAAAACATCAAGACGTACTGCATAAGGAAATTCCCCCATGCCTGCAATAGCCCCATCTACAACTTTCTCTATTTCTTCCTTAGGTATGTGTTGCATTATTGTCACGTCCGTTTCATTTGGGTTTTTGCTCGAGTACTTTTCACTATACTCCTCCAAAGTGATGTTCCTCACGTTGGTGTAAATCAAACTTGTGCAACAGACATAATTCGAGGATGATGAGTCAACCACAGCGTCATTATGACTATCTGGAGTGCACGGTTCTAAATCAGTCGCATTAATGTATCTTTGAATTCCAGTAGAAAAATTGGTTGATTGGTTTTCGACGTCCAGGAAAAACTTTGTAGGTCGATCGCAATTCTCGATAGACACACATTGACCTTGCACACCACTTGATGTTTTACACACATTCGGAACGTCAATAGTACTTTCTGGTTGGTCATCATCAGAAATGTCTGGAAAAAACCCGCAAACACAGAAAATGAATAACGGTTTGTACGCTACATATGGGAGTTGGGAGATCAACTAATTGAAATGCACTTTACCGTCATCTATGATGTAGGCGTCTTCCGTCTTCCATCTTCCACCGTGACATATATGCCAGGTATAACAACAGCAAAATAATATCAGAAATTTTGTTTGCATTGTCACAATTCCCAAGCTTCACTGCCAACACTGTTAACACTGGCTACCTTCCGTTTCTTTATAAAAAAAGAACCACGGGCTATCGATTGTCGGACTTGACTCTGTGGCCTTTTAAAGGTACATTGTTTTTAAATATGCTCAGCCTGGGAAAGTTACTATACAATCATGGCGTTGCGTTGTAAAACGGATTACGGTAATAAACCTTTTTACCAAGTAGTACTGATTTCGAAGAAACTTGACCAATATGACATTTTTCATGTTTAAATTTATTCTAGGGTGAATATATACGTTTGCATGTAGATGCTATCCGCATTGAATGCGGACACGGAGACAGCATAGTGACACAGAAAACAAAGACAGCAAGATATGCTATTTGTCGCATTAAAAAGTCATAAAGCATGAAAATCATTATAATGCTGTGCGCAGAAAGTTGACTTCAAACAAGAATATAGTATACCAATTTCAAGCGCGCCCCAGGTACAGTAAATAACGTAAAACCAAAAATAAGTTACAATGCTTGATTTAGCTCAACATTTCGTGCTGCTCTGATCACGATCACTTTGATCATTCACTGTCAGGTGAGGTTGACTTGCTCCGTCTGAAATGATGTCATTTTGTATTTCTTATATGCTCATAACGTGACGTGACACATGCATGTTGGGTGCTGTTGTTTGCTATGGCTTAAAGAAAAATGAAGAAACGCTCAGGTAGTTTTATAAGCAATTTTATTTGAACGGCTAATAAAATAAGACTCATTGTAAAAGTGAAAATCGTGCAAAATGATATACGCCATACGTAAATGTGCGTAGAAAATTATTCATTGGCTACGACAAAAGTCCGATGTCTGTCAATCCATGATTGGTATTCACTGACTTTTGTAAATACACCAGGGTACCTTCCTAAAACATAATTAAAAACACAATATTTATTTTCTTTGTTTTTCTGGTTTATAACGATTTATTATGATGATTGTTACGACTGGCTCACCACAGCCTATCCCAAAGGAGACCTGTGAAATAAATAAATTGATGAATGTATTTAATGAAGTATAATTTTAAACTGTATACTAATATTTAATACTTACAATGCCAATTTGCCAATGTTTTTTGTTCCGGACGATTGTCATCGGACCTCCTATAACAAATTAATCACAATATATTTTGACATTTTTCTTTACTCACAACTTGCAAAACTTGACATTTAATTCTTGTGTTAAACTAGCCCGAGTCTCCCCGACAAGCATCCGTCATACCACCGTCTTGAAAGCCTCCAGCACAAAAGGCTTTCTCAAAAATGTCATCCGACACAACGCTATCATAAATGTCTTCGCAGTCTTCCGTTTTCCAGATGCGCAAATTTGCCGTTCTCGGTGTCGTTGGTCTTGAACCAGCAACTTCTACTTGACCCCACCCAACGATTTTGCCAGTTGTGGTACCCTCCTCAATTGAATTTGAATTGTCATTTAGGCATACCGGAGAAACGGTACTTGTGTATTGAATTGGCTCTGAGAGCTTGATCATAGCAATGTCATCGTGCTGCCAAATGGTTACAACGACACAATAACTTTTAAAGTATACGCGTTTCCAATTCTCTTTCCCATACCATATTCGTACCCAGCGAATGAACATTTTAGAATCTTACGAGCGTATCTCTAGAGAATTCCTTGTGGTATATAATTTTGGAGACATTTCTTTCCTGATGATCAGTATCAGCCAAATCCTAGAAAATTAATGATAGTAAGATATTAGTATTTTCTCGTTACAAGTTTACCTCTCTATCATATTTTACACTAAATGGCTTATTATTACCCTTATATTGTGGTCTCCAATAAGCAGCCGCAAATGGTACAACGCCGCCGGTTTGAGACTAAAAATTTATAAAACCAAAAGTGTGAATAATTTCCCCATGAATACGATTGTATAAAACAAATGACACTATACGTCAACAACCATACTGGCTCACGCAATGCGCCGCAGTGAGGACATGATGTTCATCAATAATGGAACCTCCACAAACTTGTTTACCCTTAAACAACATGGCTACCTATTCCAGAAAATTTTTCTTCAAAATAAATTTGTACTAAGCAAATAATTTTTTCAGTGATTTTGTTGAACTTACAAGATAGGGAGCATCTCCTGCAGTAATCTCCGTACCCCCAACCACCCTTTCCTCTTCCTCCAACCCCCGAAAGGATGTGCTCTGCCCACAGAAATTGCCATCATCTTCCGCTTTAACTTGAACCACGGCAGGTCTTACTGATTCTTTATTAGCAACCGACTTCAACCTACACCACACGTACAGATCGCCGGGGTCTGTAAATGTTTTATTTTCGTTTCCAGTTCCAACATATCCCTCCGGTTTACAAGGGTCGGATGTTTCCAAAATGAAATCAATTAAGTCAGAATTAATTGAAGAGGGGTCGTCTTTATCGGTTCGATCAGTCAAAAATAATATTGGGTAGCATTGTCGTAATTTCAGACATCCTCCAGGAAATTTGGCTGCAAGCTCAGTTTCTTCCGGGCTGCGAGTTTCTATTTCCGCTGCAAATTAGAGGCACCGTCAACTGTTACGTGGTAGAAAATGAAGAAAATGTAGAAAATTTAAATTACCGGTAAGATGCACCCCGTCTTCAACTACCCATTCCAGACAAACTGTAAAATGGACATGGCTAATGATGGCAAAATTTACAGCAGTAATCACATGAGCATACGTAAGCTTCATATTTAAAAAAATATAGCCACTTTACTCTCAATCATTTACATACGTTGCCAGAATGTAGGTACAAATTTCATGGGCCATTCGCCGTGCATACTGTTGTTTCTACCTGGTAAATATCTAGCCGGTTACACGGGTTCCCTGCTTTTAACAAAAGAGTTTGTTTTACCGTGGATGCTTACATTCATGAGGTTATTAACACAGGTAAACATAAAGATGTTTTTATCCTTACAGTGAAGGGAAAAATGAGCATTCATGTACGAAATAATTTTAACGTGACCCTCCCGTTTTGCCGCATTTGTACCAAGGTATGCATTATGCACCAGATTCATGTGATTTCAAAAGGCGTAAAACCGTACTTTGTTGTCAGTTGTGCTCCCCGTAATATGATGTAAATAGTACAATGGTTTATGCAGATTGAAATTTTATATCACAAAACCAGCTTTTATTTTGTGTTTTTTCGCACATAAGGAAGTACTAGTATATATAATGCACTTACACCAACAGTGTCAACAAACTGGATTTTTAATGTAGATATACATATTAAAAAAACATGTACCGGTCGAGGTCAAAGCGCATACACTACTATCACAACTACCTCCTTGGTACAAAACACGTTTTCGTGCTTATTGAAAGAAAAATACCACGATATAATGTTTTCAATATATGTTTATTAGAAACGCTCTTTGGCGAATTCTAGGATTCACAAAAAGTAGGTACGAGGTACGAAAACAAAGTAGAATTTATTTAAATTATTTTATTAGGTTTATTGAGAACAAAACATTAATATTTATTTGAATTAATATTTTTGATGATATTGATAAATTATATTTTACATTGCGCTAAAACAATGAATTGCATGTTTACTCGGCGAATGTCCGTTTCCTGTTTTTGTTGATCCAAGAGAGATACCTTTCCACTCGGGTGTACACCCCGGGGTAAGACCCGCATCCTATACCCCATGAGACGATTCCTGATTTCGAAAGAAATCGTTAGAAAACGTTATAAAACAGTTAAGGGTGATATTAATTAATGCGAGGTTTTGCGTGTTTGAGAATGACTCCGCGATCATTCAATGTATTTTTAAATGACAAAATCGCGGAGTCATTCTCAAAACCGAAAAACCTCGCATTATTAATATCACCCTAAAATTCGTCTAAACAGTTATAAAACGTTAAAAATGGTTAAAATTCGTTTAAAATCGTAAAAAACGTTAAAACGATTAAAAATTCGTTTAAACTAGGGCTTGAAAGTTTAAGCGCATCTGCGGTATACACTTGAAAAAATTACCTATTATTTGGGCTTTACTCCTGGTGCTAATTGTTAGGGGTCCTCCAGAGTCGCCACGACAGGAATCTTTTCCGCCTCCACCGGCACAAACCATTCCAGCGCCTATACCCGCCGGAGCGTTACTGCCGTATCTCCTGGAGCATTCACTGTTGCTCCAAACTCTAACAGCAGCAGTTTGCAGAGTTTGAGGCTGAGATCCCCCGTCTCTCAACTGACCCCAACCGGCAACTGGATTACAATTTTTGTCCAATTTATTTGACCGCTGTACTCGACTATAGTATTCATCATTATATCTTGCATATAAAAGTTATTACCATCTGCATCCTGATTATCAGAATTAGGGGTTCCAGAATGGAGGCACACATATTGGATATACTTTCCGGTTTGAATAGGTTTGTTTAGGTGAATCAAGGCTACGTCATGATGCTGCATTACGTTGGATTGGAACAATAAATTAACTTATTAAAGGTCAAATTTTATCAATAAGGTTGACCAAATTACCAAACTAATCTTTTTCTTACTAAATGCTGCATGCTAAAATCTTTGTGGTACAAAATCCGTGACGCTGTTCTAACTTCATGTGGACCATCAGTAGTACCTAAAATCAATATATAAGCTCGAGGATTGAATCTCATGTTATTTTTTAAAAATAAAAATTGTAATAATAGCTTACTGTAAATATTATGATCTCCGATTTGAATTGTCAGTTGCTGAATGTCAGACTCTTTCATACTTAAAAAATAAAGTAGTAATTCTATATAGTATACATATTTAAACGGAAGCACTTTTTTTATTAAATAACTTACTGTTGTACACAATGCTGCAAATAAAAATAGAGAGTGATGTGAGTCATAAGTACTTGGAATAAAAAAAATACATTAAAAAATAGTAGAAATAACTTACAGCGGCTGTGAGTACAGTATGCTGGTCAATTAAGCTACCACCGCAAAACTCTCTTCCTTTATTCATAAGAGCCACAATCCACGGGAACTCTCCTGGAAAATTGAACAGAAAATTTGAATACAGACTGCTCTAGAAGAAAATCTTTAAAGATATCTCGGTAAAATTAGGCAATTAACCCCTTTTAGCTTCTCTTCCATTCACAATTTTGCTAGTTCGGTTTTCCGCGTCCTGTTCCTGTTCATCGGGGATTACCTGGACACGCGTAGGAAGTGTGTTGGCGTCAATCCTTATCGTTCCACATGAATTTTTTGGGTCTATTTCCTGAAGAGTCGCATTTACATTGGGTTCTTGTGGGGGCAAAGGAGGTGCAATTCTGGACTGGTAAGCACAACAGATTAAAATTTCCGACCGTGCCACCTGTGCAAACACTATTTATATACGGTTTACGTCAAACATTGTTATGAACAAAAAGCTTCAAAAGTATTCCTCTTGTATTATGTCACTGTAACTCTTACTGGAAGCATCCGATCGGTACTGGTAATTACTACATAAACCAGACGCTCCAATTAGTTGGTCTGCCAATTCGTCGTTGAGAGTAGCGCTTTTAGAAGCTGGAGCCGTAACGTCGTTAGGGGAAAGCAACGGATAACACTCGCTAAATGTCATACATTTTCCATATGTCCCCCTCGTGGTATAACAACGTCCACTTCTAATCATAATCGTGTCTTCATCCTCTGTGCGTGCCTCTTCCAACACCGTTTGCTCCCTCTTAAAACGAGGAGCATCGTCAGGAGTCGACGCTAGGGTGGAAACGAAAAATTACATCACTCCAAAGATGGCAAAATATTTGCAAACTTTTCAAATATTTAACATTAATAACGGCTTACGTTCAATTATTATAGTGTCTCTGTCTCCCCATATTCTAGCCTCGACAAACACGACCAAGAAGAGACTGGCCAGCGTTAGATGCAAGCCAACCCTCATTTTTAGCCTTTATTTCACTAAAGTAATTTTAAGTTTTTTTGTGTTTCTTAAAAATGGTCGCTTCTAGTTGACCGTCAGCTCCAAACTAAACCTGGACTTTGCAGAATCAGTGAATTTAAACCTGAAAACTTTTAAGCAAAAATAGTATCATGCGTGCTTTATTCTATTGATAGACTGCATGGTAAAAAATATTATTCTACAGTTTACTTATCATCAGGCAACCTGATTCAAAAGTCCAGTACAACATGAATCATATGAACATAAACCGAAACAACATTGTTTTGCTCATTTTATTCGTTTGTAAGAAATTTATATTCTGACATGTATGTAGTCATTCTTTGATAAATTTATGAGTTAGAGTTGCGTTGTGCGACTAGCCGTTTTTGGACCATATTTTCAGCCATATTCAAACTCGTGAACTTTCATTTTAAAAATATTTGAAACATTTTGCCAATGTTGTTCGCAAACAATGTATGCTCGTATGTAGTTGCACTTTTGTTGCTCAAAATAAAATTGTGACAATATCTCGACAAGTCTAAAGTTACCCAATCCAATATCGTTTTTCACAAACTTTATAATTGTATATAAAATCCCAAGTATAACACAGCACAACGTATGTGTACATCAATACGACACAAGTTAAAAATATAAGAGGAGCAATGACTTTTTTCGACAAAGCGGCGGCTCTAATAAAAGGATTTATCATGCCTCAACAACGGCAATAGCATCAACAATGCTCGTCTTCTGACGTGTTACTGTTGGGCAAAGATTTCAGAATTTGCCAACTGTCAAAGGAAAATTTATGACTGCTGCTTAAAAATTGAAGTAGGAAACTACCACCAACAGTGCTGGACATAGGTTTACAATAATGCTCCGGGCGTTGTCTGTCCACTGTCCATATGTGCCTGTGTGTGCTAATCCAATTGCACAAGTGGTTGCGGAGATGTTGGTAATGTAAGAATTTGTAATATGGTTCATGTTGTTGCAATGCAAAAAATCAATAGGTACAGTCTAGTTGAGTTTGTCTATGAATATTATCCAAGGTTTAATTTCACCTTAACCAAAAGTACATAGATAATAAGATAATAAGTCTCAATAGATAAACATAGGCATTTTACAATTTATTCTTGTTTATCCACTTCATATATTTATCAACACGGGTATATACTCCGGGGTAACTGGCACAGCCTGCACAAATAATGAAAGTTTTAAAATCAATTTGTATATATAAAAATGGATCATAAAAACGAAAGCGTTACCTATTCCCCAACTGACGATACCGATCTAGTTAAATAAATAAAGTTATTTATTATTTATTAATGCGGTACAGTTTCAAATGAACAAGACAAAACATTTAATTATTATCACCGACCTGTTTAGCTTGACCCCCTCTGGATTCAATTACTAATGGTCCACCGCTGTCTCCCTAAACCACCAAAAGACAATGTTTACTTGTCAATCTACCTTAACTGGAATACTTCAGTTTGGTAAAGTACAATGCTCTTACCTGACAAGAGTCTTTCCCGGTTCTTCCAGCACACACCATTCCTGGTCCAATCTTCTTTTTGGCTTGAGCATACTTTTGGTTGCAGTCATCTTGAGTAATCACATCCAAACGCACTGCCAGTAAAGATGAAGACTGGCTTCCCCCACTTTCAGTGGTGCCCCAACCTGCAATTCAATTACGGGATAATTTTAGTGCGTACACAATCATCGTGAAATATGTTCTCAGTTTGTACTACCTGCCACATCTGCCTCCACCTTGCCGGTGTCGTATGGTGGATTTCCAGGATGCAGGCACACTGGTTGAATTGTTTTTGAAAATTCCACAGGCTTATCCAAATGTATGAGCGCAATCTGTAAACCAACAATAATGTCTAATAAATACACACATGTTATTACATTAACAATTAGTGGGGCAATTTAAAATATGTGTCCACTTGTCCACAGAGTAAGTGAATGATTGAATCACCGTACGTCATGTTCCTGAAATGATAAAAGGACAACGTATTATATTCCGTGCAATTTTGTAATTCATATAATAAAACAATGTAGAACAAAGTACTCACGAGATTTTTCATAGAGAACCCTTTATGATACAGCACCCTTTTGGCTTTCCGTTCAACGTGGTTTGTTTCTTTTGTTGTGTATATGTCCAAATCTCCAATATGAAGCCTTAGTGCGGCAACATCACTTCTTTTCATGCTAGAAAATATTAAAATTTTCAAACAAATTATGCGGAATTGCATGCAATATCTTTGTTCAGTAAAGCGGTACATTGATATATACGAAACACTTACAACTCGACACAATGCTGAAAAATTAAAAAGGAGATACTTTGTTAAATATTGTGAAAATAGCACGTGCCAAAAACATCACACATCAATCATACTTGTATTGTTAAGCAAAATAAAACGCTCACCGCTGCTGTCAAGACGTTCCTATTATCCACTAAGCTTCCTCCGCAAAATTGTTGTCCTCGGCGGAGCATTGCAACCATCCAGGGAAATTCACCTGAAAATTTAAAATAAAAATCATATGAAAAATTATCCAAATTCTCCACATTTGACTCGTCTTAATAGAAAAACATGTGTATCCAAAACTGAACCTAGCACAGCCTTCCGACCCCCAACAATTCTGCCGACCGTAGGCAGAGACGAGTTACTGACTTTTAAAGATCCACATGACTTTTTCAGATATTCTTCGTCAATTGTTGCTGTGCTGTTTTCCTGAGTAAATGGACCCAAGCGCTTGCTTTTTGCACAGCAAATTTCGAGATCACTCCGAAGATCTAAAAACCAAAAAATACTGTTCCAATATTGCTTGTAACAGTTAATAAAAGCTTCAATCATTGTTAATTAAAACATTTTTGTACCTGATACTCGAAGCGGTACAGAACGCTGTACGCGTACTCCGTCTTGAGTACAAAATCCAGATGATTCAATTAAAATCTTTGCCAAATTCTGGTTGTAAACCCCGGTGTGCTTGGGAGTATCTTCGTAACTGTTATTGAGTGGAAACAAGCGTGGGAAGCAACTATTCGCCGACATACATTCACCCGGGAATCCATTGGTGGTAACACAAGAAGAATATTCTCCTACTTCGCGGGTTTTCCGCCCAGTGTACGTAGACGGTGTTGTATTAGCCTCATCGACTTCTTCTAAATTCGCGGTTTTCTCTGCTCCAGCCTCGACACCTAATAACAACAACAGTAAACACATTAATTCCAGTTTGTTCCACGATAATTGCCAACGATAAAAGAGAAACCCGTTACCTTCGATAGCAACTGTGTCACCGTTGTCGTATACAATTTCATTAAGTTCTGTTGCTTTCACAAAATTTGCACTCACGCAAATCAAGGCAGCCACACAAGTAGACAAAGTAATTAGCCGCATTGTCACCTCACTTTTTGGAAGCTAGTTAGTCTTTATTACTGATAATTGCCATCAACTTACTTGCTTTACAGCATCTTAAGATTTTCCTGCAACTAAACCATGGATTCAAACGTCGGACTTGGTTTTGTTTCACAGTAAAAAATTGTATATGCAGCACACACCCACAATAGTGTACATGCCCACGTTACATAGCGCATTTCATTTTCGGAGAAATGGTCACGGCTAAAGAAAGGATTCTCTCATCCTCGTAGGCATCATTTACTGGTCACTCCCCTGTTGTCAATTTAGCCATGACATGAACCGCTTCTGTCCAATTTTTTTCACCCGACTGACACTGCACATTTGTACAAAGGATTTCGGTTCACTTGTCATTCAAATTGGCAACTTTAAATATATATTAAATATATATGTATATATACAGCCACAAATAAAGGCAGAATCATTTATGCATCTTAAAAACTGAACATTGAACCACACGCCTTTCTTTCGTGCAAGAATCCTACCTAAACCGCGTTGTTGTTGTGGTACATTTTTTTGCGAACGACAAGCACTCAATCAAAATTGACAGTGTGAAATTGCGAGTTGAACGACTTGGTTGTGTGTTGAAAGTTTAAAGCTGCTTATTGAAGAGTACCTTCATCTTTCGTCAACAGTCTTCCTGCTTTTTGAACAAGCGACATTGACCTTAACGAAAGTGCATATCGGTCATCAATTTATCTGTCAGCGATTTAGAGAATAAATAGATAGGTGAATGTGAACCTGCAAACAGACAATATCAACCTGCTTAGCACATCTAGTAGGGATCAGTCAATGATCTGTACTCATGACCACGGACATCATCATAAGTATAAAGAGGATATAAATACTATTGGAATCTGATTCGATAAAACTGTCATCCGACTTTGACCACGTATTTATATGAGTGCATCAGTGCATGCATTGTGAAAGGATGACGTGGCCGCAATGATATTATCGTTTGAGTTTAATTTGACTAAGAACGATGAATCGTATATCGTAGAGGCTATAAAAATCATGCAGAGACATTTATTTGTCTCCTACATTGTTTCAAACTTTTCGCCTGTCAATATTGCAGATAACGCGAACAGGTTTTGCATTGTTTTACTTGGTAAAAGAAATGAATGAGAAATGTGTATACTGGCAAGCGTAAATAAACAACGCATCATCACTAATACGTAGTTCATGAACTCATCTTAGAAATTTTTTATTCCTGTACACGTAAACAGTAGAAAATGAACATCTATTTTTTGTACATATCTTTAGGATAAATCGAGTGCCACGTGTACAGATAATTCTTAACCTGGTATTTATAAACAAATAAATAAATAAATAACAGGTACACAAAGTATATAATGACTTCTAGTCACACTGGTTCCTCAAGGGTTCTTGAAAATAAATACATATTTCCTTAACCTTTGTGCGATATGCGATCAATCACCGACGATTTTTGTTGATCCAATTCAGATACATATCGACTCGGGTGTAGACCCCTGGAAAGTTTCCACAGCCTACGCAAAATTATGAAATTTTAAAAAGTCAATTTGTATATATAAAAAATGAATTACAAAAAAAAACGAAAGTATCACCAATTCCCCACGAAACGATTCCGAGTTGTTCAGCTCGTTGATTTCTATAAACGGCCATTGGACCACCGCTGTCACCCTGTAAAAATAAAATTTAGTTTCAGGTACTCTCTGAAAGTCATTCCTGTTAAAATGAGTAATGCCTACTGTCGAAAAAAGTGTAAGGTACCTTGCACGAATCGTAACCCTCACCCCCAGCGCACACCATTCCATTTGTAATACCAGCAGGGGCTCTACCTTGATATTTTCTAACGCAGTCATTTTGCCTCCAAATACGAACATTGACAGTTCTCAAAACCGACGATTGTTGACCTCTATCGGCAACTTGGCCCCAGCCTAAAATAAAAACAATAAAAGGCGATTAACAAAAATGCATTCGGGCAGATAATTGTGGCTTTAAGATGCTTGCGGTCAGAATGATGATGATGCACTGACCTGCCACACTGGCTGTGTACGTTTCCCAGGCCCATGAATTAGTGGACAAACAAATTGGTTTGATGTAATTGTTGAAATAAACTCCATTTGATAGTCGAATTAGGGCCACGTCATCCGTCTGAATACATTCAAATGTAAGTAATCACGAAAAACGAAAAAAAAAACGTCATGTAGTTAGCATTTTCATTCAGATTAACGCTTTCTTACAAGGGTCCTCATGCTAAAACTTCGGTGGTAATAAACATTTGAGGCTCCACGGTTTTCATGAGGTCCATCACTTGTCGAGTAAATGTTGTGATCGCCAATCTGAAGTCGTAACCTTTGGACATCAGCACGATTCATACTGCAAATAAGTTACAAATTTAAATTACCAGATGGAAATTGGGGGAAAAGGTGGCAATTCCGTAGACATACGCAATACGTACAAGTAGATACAATGTGCTGCCGTTAGAACCTATATTTACAGATTAAAAAAATATTTAATGACTTTTGCACACAATGTGGGTAGTAAACGAGCTAAACATTTGAAAATCATCTCCCCAGTTTCCTCACATGATTTGCATCAATTAAAGACCCTCCACAAAACTGTCGACCATTCATCATTAGTGCAACTGTCCAAGGAAACTCACCACGACTAGCAACTCTACCATTTACGATTCTAACAGCTGGATTTTCGTCAACAGTGTCGTTTCCTGCGCGCGCAACATATCCTCCGCATTGTTGATTTTGGTAAGTGGGAGGATTTGCATAATCATGAGGTGATATTGGTCCTGTTACACGGGTGTGGTTAGATTCCGTTGGACAGCAGACGTAGTTTTGTGTGGGCACGGAATGACCTGTAAACATAATGAGAAAAAAATCATGAGACACGAATAGAAATATGAAACAAACAGGAACCTCGATCCAACATCTTACCTAAAGCTTTGGAGATGGCTTCAAGTATAAACTTGGAGCAACTTCCGGACACGCCTCTATAAATGCTCTGTAATTCGTCAATAACTTGGTTTTTTCGTTTCTCTTGTTGTTCTCGTAGTTTAAAAATAGGATAGCATTCTCCAAATGGTTTGCATTCACCGTCCAGATTTCTTGCAGTTGCACAACTGATTTTGATGTGGTGTCCATTAATATTGGTGTATGAAGAAGATGTTTTGTCACTATATGCACGTTGAGTTAGTTCTTTCTTGTCTTCCAGTGAGGCAGTTAATTCTACAAAAGGTTTCAATTAAAATACAATTTACATTCTATTAATAAATTTTGGAATTGAATTTAAAAAAACATTCGTCAAAACGGAATTTATATATGACTATACAGTAAATGTGTCATGTGTCATGTGTACTACGTACTGTTTCATGATAAAAACAGCGTCACATTGCGTGCCACTCAAACAAACTGAAAACGTAACGTTATGTATGAATGTTATTGATTCCATTAATACAGGAACCTGGTATACATACCTCCAACGACCACAGTGTCATCATCAAGAATGCCCGGAATTGCAAGTGTCAGATTTACAAAAACTGAAACAATTAAGATTCCTAAGTGAATCAGAAATTTATCTAAAAGTATTGCCATTATGTCAATTTTGGAAATTTTCAAACAAAATGTTGTGCAGTATTCAAATGATAAGTTTACTGTGACAATCCTCTGGAAAACTGTAGCGTTTAAATACGTGAAACGTGTAACACAAATCTCCCCGTCCTCCTTATTTTCTGTCACACTTTGATTCTTATGAACGACCTGCCCCAACAGTATGTAAACAATACACGATGAATCCAATTACTGGATTATCAAGTAACAACAGTAGTCGATTGAGATTGAACTTGTTCCTATTCACAATAAATATGGTAATCGCAACGCCTACACACCTTGGCAAGGAGCATCTGCGAATCATTTGCAGAACATGGTTATGTTATGATCTCCGATTTGCTGTTGAATATATTGAACCTTTTATTGATTCAAGAGCAATCAACAGCAACATTTCCAAAGCTCTGGTGCGAAATACGATAATCTTAAAAAACATGCAAAAATTTAAAACGTGACATAATTTCCTCATATACAAGGCGGTGGATTATGTTTTCAGACACTTGTGCACGGCGCACCAACGGCAGCCCTGCTCACCGTTTGAGCTGTGGCGCTGCGTATTATACTTCGTAAAGCCTTGCAGTATATCATATAGAAACGACAATTGACAATCACGTTACATATATACAAACCTAACCTTGTTGGTTTCCTAAATAACTGTGTAATTTATCATCAATAATTTCATGATCACCTCCCATTAGTAGAATAAACATGTACATGTACAATAATTATAATTAGATTATGTTGCCGTTCAGATACTATAGTTGACAATACTCAAAGCAATTCTTTTAGCCATGAGTACACCGGTTTCAATCTGAGCGGATATTAAAGTGGCACACAGGTGCAGGTGCGCAAAATATCAAGATTACCAACACTCGCGAATTCTATAAATGTCGTCTACTTGAACACTGTCACGCCGTATTGTAGAGTTTGAATAAAAAATTTCCATCAAGCCGCAATCACACAAGTAATTCATGTACCTAAATAAATAATAATAATCGAGATAAAGTAATGCGTCTTAATTGATATAACTGTCGGAGTGACAGGTTAATATCAATACTACCGCAATTTAAGATACATTAAAGACCAATTAAAACCGTGCAGTAATCTGCAATTATAGATACAACGCGCGATCGAACCAAAACCTTAAACAAAGTGCGAATTACAGAAAAAAGAAAAATGCTCTAATTAATTGTATTAGTGTTGCAAATGATCGTGCTGACCTTGACCTTATCCATACATGAGAATGAAAAATAGAAAAATCGAAGAGCTGTGCTGGCACACGCTGTAAAATATAAATTCAATGTCCGTCGACACAGTAAAGTAGGAACCTATAAAATGTTAATTGAATCAGCGGGGTTTTCAAGATTTCTGCAAAAACAGTGTTTTATTGAGATTATTTCATACGGCAATACACTGTAAAAATAATCCCCAGAGAGAATATGTCCAGGTCACGTTTAAAAATAGTAACAATATATCACGAGACAAGGTTATCAGCATTTTAATAGTACTTTC
>JAHZNE010004371.1:0-50735 GCA_027744055.1 Callyntrura sp. NNG-2020 | reverse complement strand
ATAAATATCTTCTAAAACTACAAATACGGAATGAGTAAGGAATAAATATAAGATCATCTCGGCATTGAGCAAATTTTGAACGAAGATCATCGTCCTCGTCTTATTTTTGTTATGAGCTTTCCTTAATATCCATCATTATTATTATTACAAACCAATCCATTGTTATCTCTACTTGTTTCATTATACAAGTGTTAACAATACAAAGTTTGAAACAATTTTGTAATATCACCCCGACCTTTTTCTGGCAAAACAGACCAGTCTTACAACAATTACCATTTCTGAGACCAACTATTGGTGGAATTATAAATTAGCCACGTCTGTCAGAGACTTGTCAAACACTACAAACGACTGATGGAAAAACGTGAGTAACAAAATCATACGCCAGCATGCACGTTTAACTCACGGAGAAACTAACTAATATAGAATTGCTCTGCGTCCTTTAATTAAGCCGTCAAAGACAACATTTCAAAATATTTTAAAAGCTACAGTGCATTTGTGAATAGCTCAAGCACTTAAAACCACCTAACACAATGATAAGAATTAACATAAAATGAACAACTCCAAACAAAAATTTTCCTTTTTACGCATATGCGTTAATATGGCTCTTCTTTCTTGACTGAAGGTCTCCATCAACAAAGTTTAAATACATAAATAATTACCGTTGATCTGAAAGAAATGTGAAACAAAGATACCTTTATCCTAATCAAAATCATTTCTTTATCTTCCCTCTAAAACTCTAAAGAGTACCTTACATAATAATGTGGTCTATTCTTTACAAAAGAATGCCATAGCATAACTATTTATTTTCAACATCTTCGTTTCTTTTGCAAGTAAATCATAAAACCAAACTAAAACATAATAGGAAAAGCTACATAGGAAGTACATTTAAATTCAAGCAAACAAAAGACTTGTGTAATAGTAATTCACGAAATGGTTGTTGTATTGTAACCATTTCCAACCATTGCCATTGCGAATGCACACATACACGCATAAATTGGCAAACAAAAAAAGAAGTTCTCGTTTAAACTCTAGCTTTGCTTTCGCAAATGAAAAGACGAGAGCAGAGTGAGGTGCCATATAAGGGAGAAACCCGTCAACAAATCTAAAGTATATTACCTATATACCTACGTAATTTCCTTTCCTGCTGCTAGCACAACGCAACCAAAACGATTACGCGTACCTACTGACAAAACGTAAAAAGATAACACAGGAGAAGGGGAAAGAAAAAGTCAAAGAGTAGACAGCCGGTGAATAAACACTGTACATAATATGCACTTTTATGATACACCATTCACAACGTAACTGCGCGGTAAAGATGTTGATGGTTGATAGCTCAAGAAAGTTTCCCTTTATATTTCAAGATGTACTGCCACTGCACTGCCGCTTCTGCTGCGAATTTGGAGTACAAGATGGTTACGTGTTACGTTGAACGAAGAACCTAAACTTTGTAATATATTACTGTTTCATACATTTATTATTTCATCATCAGTATCACCGTCGTCATTATAAACAACTACACAAAGAAGTTGAAAAGGAATAAATAGCAAATAAAAAAAGATAAATATAGTTGTTTTTCCCTCCGCCAGGATGACGGAATGACGAGGACGGTGTATTATTAATGCGAGTAGGCAGCATCAACGTGCGATATTGTTTCTTTCAAGCTAAACTTCCACTCGTCTCCTTTTTCGTATGAAGCGCGTTCTTAGTTTGTTACTACTAAACTCAATAGTGGTTGGTGGTAGAAGGTTCTTTTAACGCGTAATGTTATGAATAGAATAGGGAGTCAAAGAAAGTTTTTTTTGACACGACATCATCATCATCCCTATGAAAATGAGCCAGCAGTTTATTGTATCGTGGGAGAGTGAGTTGTTTGTGTTTTCCTTTTGTATTTTTATACATATCACTGATCTTGTAGCACAATAATAATAACAACAATATACAACGGAAGGCTAAAAACAGAGAGTAGGAAGGAATAGATACTAGATAAATAATAGATGCTTCGTAACACGAAAAGTGTTAGGCTATTAAGTTTTATGTGGTGATGTTATGTAGGTATATTCATGGCCAACCAACCGTTGAAATTGTTATTGACTCGACTTGTGGTGTAATAATGCTTTCCTTAATATGACATCAAGTGACATATACGTTCTGGCATGGCCTACTATCAACTATTGCATAAATATAGACAGTTTAATTATAACAGCTACAAGAGCGACAATTGTGCAGTTACTGTGCTACGATGATTCTTTTCGTGAGGGAATATTACGTCTCTTAGCTTGTCACATCGCCACTCTAATTTTACTCCTCTTTACATTAAGAACACACGCTAGTAATAGAAACGTGAGTGTTCTTGAAGATGGAGAAACAACAAATTAGTTTTCATCAATCTTACACGCATGTCTTACATGGAGTGACACACAATAGTGTGCATGCAGCATGGGATTATGAGAGTTAGATGTGTCTTTGTGTCGTATCGTCGCAACGTTGTAAGGCAACTTAATTAATAGGGTTTAGTATAGACCTATATGGACCTCTAACATTGTTATTGCAATTAATGAACCCCAACTTGGTCACTCACTTGACAGTAACACTAATTATCATTAGCTGTCCTTAACTGTTATTAGGTCTCCGTTTATTGTTCACCAATTTTTCTCCGATGAATGGGGGTAATCTGCAGTTGTGGCGCTGATATCGTAAGGTATATATACCATACTATTTTGTAAATTTCATATTTTCTTGACTATGGTAAATCTAAGAAAGCGAATGCAATAGTACATATTACTAAATTACTGCAATAATGCAAACATTTACAAACAGCAAAGAGGCATGCCCTATATTGCCCCCTATATTCTCTAAAGGGCATCTTTAAAGTCGCCATCAGCCTCCTCCGCCAGACGTTGACTAACAGAGAACCGGACCATTTGGCCAAGCTTATCAGAACCATTTTCCGGTTTTAACGTGTACATAGTCACAGTTTTACTGTGGGTGGGTACCAGGAACTTTGGTATATGTACCTATCCTTAATAATGGGCATGTTTTGTACTCACAATCAGATACAAAGATAAAAAGTAATGCTGTACAGTTTTCGAAAAACAACCAAAATTCTGCTACCACCATTGTGGCTATTATGGGCAATTTGCATATTAACGGTACATCCTGTAACTGAAAACCTTTCTACTGATCCGACTCAGTGTCGCCTGGCGTGTAATTTAGTAGAAATGAAGACGTTTCTGTCGTTTTTTGCTGACAGTAGCAGTAGGTTTCATTTTTGGAGAGATTATGCACTTGGAAGTGAAATGTAAATTAGGAACATTAACAAACCCATAAAAAGTCTAATGTGTCCTTATTATTTTCGAGTAGCAGCAGTAGAGATTTTCCTAGAGTCAGAGTTACCAACTGTCCTGTAAGTTCATTTTGTCAAGTGTAATATTATATCAACCTACATGTAGAAGTTTTGGGTTTTGTTGACCTTTTTCTGCTCCTACAACATTCACATCAGCTCTCTGATCATAACTACGACTTGGAAGATAGTAGCACAATAAAATATGGCATAATGACTAGTGGCAAGCTTTCTACCTTTTAATTAAAATTAATCACGCTGCATTCGCGCTTCTTTCAACGGATATTTTTAAGTGGGAGTTACGCATAACAGAGATATTTGATCGAACTCTATATTGCACATTTAATTTCCGATCCCGCCCGTTAATTTTTTTTGAGCAAATGCGTAATATTATTTATGAGAGGGTGCAATACAAAGCCCGTAATAGGTAAATTTTAATGAAATGTAATGTTTCTTGATGTCCTATCCTATCAAAATCGGAGTAGTTCATGATCTAAAAGAAGAGAAATTGAAAAAATTGAAACTGGACAATACGAGAGCATATAGCAAAAGCATAACACTCTTGCCAACCAATGATATTTTGTTAGCTATATATCTTCGTCGTCGCCGCTTTTTTTTCAACGTAACCACCATATTCCAGTGTTTGAAAGGTTTGCAAGAAGCAGCAAAAAATGATAATAAACCAGACAGTGATTCACTGTTGATATTTCTGTTTATGGCAGATGTCGTGTTTTTCGTGACACTGGGAATTACAAAAGAAGTGATCGATAGCCATGAGGTAGGCAACAAAATGATTATTCTCTACAAGAATGGAAGTTGTAGATTTCTACACAAACAATGAATTTGAACAGACAAAGAATCACGACATGCATACACTGCTTTATGCTCACGTATGTTTCCCCATTGAACATTTATAAATTCATGTAAACTGATACTGATGATGATAAGCATACAACCGCACACACTCTGGTGGCCACAACTTTTATGGTTAAATGATAATGATGCCTAGTAATTTAATAGTGTATCCGCATAAAAATTACCTGAAAAAATTCAGCTTTCTGTAGCTGCTATTCCTTTTTGCACTTGATGTACGGTGGTGAAATGCTATCACCAAGAGTTAGCAAGACGATGATGATGACGACACGTTTCTGAGAGATTGTATAATTGCTTATTTGCATGCTTTCATCAAAATGCTCATACCAAAATCAAAACCCAAGCTGTCGTGAACAAAGTAGAAGATGTACACCACCAAAAAGGATGATGACGATGACGTGCATAAAAATGTATGTGTCTGCTTCACTAGGACCGTGTCAGATTTATTTACGTATTCATATCCGCATCGCATCATCGGATGCCTGTGGGGTATAACCCTAGCTAAGCAATGCAATGTGCATGAAAACGTCATAAAAATTCTATCACCGCACCGTGGAAATAGCTCTGGACGTTTTCACGAAATGACAGGCACACCGCCGCCGTTCATTTTTGCAGTGAAAGACAAATTGATATCCTTACACATGGTTGATGGTGAATGTACGTTTCTTATGAAAGAGAAACAGAAAAGTATGCAAAACTGCTTTTTCAATGCATGAAATACAAGCAAATCTTTGTGGCATGATGATGAGTCGAACATAATAAACCTAGCCAGACCGCACGGTTACAAATAATCAAATAACGAACAAAGAACCCCCTATTACCAAAGATTTTAAGTACCATAAATTTTTTTTTTGTGTTTTCGGTCGGATACGGCAGGGTGTAGAATGCAGAAACTAGCAAAAGACAATTAAGACATAAATTAAAACTAGAGATGTTTCCGTCGATTACGTCGGACAAATAAAATACAAATCATATCAAAATTTGTAGGTTCATATGCTATATGCATTTTGAGATTGTAAAAGGACATGTCACAGCGCTCGTAGCTACAAACGAAGCGCACAGTAGTATGCAGGGGTTACGAGCAAATCGTGAAAGCCTTTAATGGTGGACTCTTTGTTCCATTCATGTTGGACGACAGCGCGCTAGCACATAATAATAATCAGGTATAGAAAATAAATTCTTTAGATTGCACACTGACAAATTACTAGTCATAAATTACCAATCCGTGCACAGCAACGACATAATGAACGTTGAAAATTATAAATCGCTTCAATGAATGGATTTTTATTACTGCCACTTTGTGACCACTGTAATAAAGGTGGTTCCCATGACCCTTGTTCCACCTGAGGAGATGCTCCATAATAATTGCCATGATGCCAATAGTAACACGTAAGACATTGCGTTGCTTCTTCTGTGGCAGCTCCCATTGGAATGGTCGCTGCTACCTTTATTCAACTTCTTTCTTTCTCTTTCAGCAAACCAACGAGGAATAAGTTATATTTACGCGGCTAAGGATTTGGGTATGAACGTTGAAAATTATAAATCGCTTCAATGAATGGATTTTTATTACTGCCACTTTGTGACCACGACCGACCGACCACCTCTTTCGTTCTTGCACAGTTGCAGCAGTTATTTTGTGCTTGTTTTCAAAAAGAGACTTTTTACACGTTTTACGTTACTTTATTTCGAGCGTGTATTGACGTTTTTGAGCGGCTACAAACCTGTTGTAATAATCAATGCATTATTTATGACACGTTCAACTATAATTTTTTGAACGACAGACTCACCTGCTCAGCGCAAGATCCCCCGCCCAAACTTTTCACCTTCCCATTGTTGACACTCTCATGAGAATTAGCCGAACCTTCACTGCCTCGACAACATCTGCCTCCTCCACAAGCATTTTTATGTTTTGTCGATCCACCTCTGCAATTACGGCAAGAGCTACCTCTCTTACTCTCTTTATTGTGTGGCTGTTGATCTTTTGACTTGTTCTTTTGTTGATTATTTGGACAATTTTTATTATTCGCGGAGCAGGTATGCGACCCGCCCGCGGGATTCTGCTCCACCGTTGTTTGACCGCCTAAAGGCGGAAGATAGGCCACGGGTAGCGATTTTGATCTCCAGTATTTCCCCACAACGCTGGAACTGTTTGACTCTGTGCTCTGCCGCTTTTTATTGTTATGATTGGCGAGCTCAATGGGAGGATGATGATGTTGGTGGGGACGATAATCTTGAGAGGTTGATTGCTGAGAATCCATTTCGGAGTCTATTTGACTCGTTTGTTGATCACTGCTATCCATGTCTAGTAATTGACCGTTATCCCCTTCGTCCATCCTTTTAAACGTTCCTAACAATTTCTATACGGTTCGTCAAGAACTAGATGTTCTTAGACCCGAAGAAAACAAACACTCCGACCGAAAGATGAAAGAAAAGGACGAAAATAATTTTAATAGATACACAGTATGAGTATGCTGCACGACCTAATAATTGAGTTACATTTAAACCGTGCTTCCGCCACGTTTAAAATATTTTGGTGTACAGTACTTGATGTTGATACGCTACGTAAATTTTTAACCGTCATTGTTAACATAGTTTGTAATGCATCCAACTTCTATAATTTTACTTTCATAAACACCGCCAAGTCATCATCATGCTGTTCTCTACAACCTTGTACTGTTATGTTCACGATGATAGGAGAATCAAGTATTTTTAATTAACTGACTCAATGACTCTTTCATGCATGTAGAGGAACCAATAAATCTCATATTTATTTCCACCACGTCACGTCGTGAAACTATTTTCCCTTTGTTAATTCTTTTTTCAGTAAGTAAGTTTTTCGGCTTGTTGAAAACGAGCACACACGCACAATCAAATCAGCTCCGCCAACAGCATAATGCGTACACAAATGCTATTAAGTGCCAGATTGTAAATAGCCAAGAGAGTTCTTTAGTTTGTTTTAGTTTTTTTCCTACTAATCCACTAATTCCCGAGGATGGAATTGCTGCTGCAAAAATGTATATCCTCCACACAAAAGGGAAACAAATGTGTTTTTGTAGTTTGTTACACACTATCTACACACACATTTTCGAAGACTGATTGCATTTTGGTGGTAGTATCACTGTACACACGAGTAGTCTGTTTAGATAAGTCGTTGTTTACTTTTAGTTGTAATTGTAATTTCTGAGGAAAAATACTTTTCCGTACATTAAAATATATGGGAAAAGTTCACAAGCCACCTGTGCATTTCATCTGTCAAGGGGTAATTACACCGACAACTCCATTCATCCTTTCTGGATGTTTGCCTGCCTCATTTTTTTGTTTACCCGTTTTGCTAGCTTCACTGCCACCGCACCGCTACTTACCTCTACCACTCAGCATATTGCAAAGTCTCACGTCTTTGTTAACTTGTTCATTTTTGTGGGAATAGCGCACGCAATAGCGAGCTGCCAGACGGAGGAGATCGCCGTACACACAGGAACATGTGAATGGAGTTGAGTAAGCAAGAGAAGAGTAAAGTTTATACTAGAAGCAAAAACGCCGTCGATTCACTTGACTTAACAGAATTTTTTTCCTTCTCACCAGACAGACGGCGAGAGAGAAAGAGAGAGGGAGAGCAAGATGAGAATTTGGGTACACGCAAGCAAACGAGCCAACCGGAGAAGTCGGAGTGTGGAATGCGATTCACAAAAAATACTCTTTTTCCACTACTATTTCACTAACAACAACAACAGCGTCGTTGCAGAAAGACAAGCACAGCATCCAAGGCAGCCAGAAAGGCGCACCAAATAACAACTAGCGCACACCACTACTACCACCGGCAGGGCAAAACGTTGATTTTACAAAGCCACTTCGTATGGGTTCTTTCTTTCCTTGGTACTTCGTTATAGAGCAAAAGCTTAAGGTGATATATATGCCACTGCCGAGCTTCGAAACTTCAAACTGAGAACACAAACTTTTGCAGGGAGAAGATCTAAAGGATAGAGATTGAGATTACACTACTACCTATTTCACTACTGCCTTTAATACCAACAACTGACACACCGGTTTAGTATTATCTAAACCGAAGAATCGCGACGGTAATAATGATAATCTAAATGGATGTAAAATAAATATCCCTGCGTGTCGTTGGTAAGGTAGAAGGGGTTTACGGGAAATAGTCAAATGTAAAACTTTCTCGTTTCTGGTGTCGTCGACGTTGTTGCCTTTTTGCAGACTTACCACTTCAACTGCCGCTCTACAATGTATGCTACACTTAACATTTCATCAACATATTCAGAGTCAAAGGAGCAACTGGCATGAATGCCAAGAAAGAAGGATACTTTGTGTCTGTGATCTTATGGGATCTTTGCAGTTATTTTGCTTTATAATACCAATAAAAAGGACAAGACTAGCGATGTGATGATAATGATACTGATGAGCTTATACTTACTTGCGCTATTGGTTATCCCAAAAAGTATCCGTTGTTGTGGGATAATCGGCGGAATCATTGTTGTTGTGGATTACCTATTTATCTACTTATCGCTATTTCTCTCTCTCTCTCTCTCTCTCTCTCTCTGCTGACTCAAGTTTATTTTGTGCCTTATAAACATTGTTGTGTACAAACAGATATAATATTCTGGTTGTTTGGTCTTCTCTCACTGTTAGCTGCCTCTTTTCGTTGCAATAAAAAAGAAAATGAATGCAGATGTGATGTGAAATGATGCTCATTAGAAGTACATGTACCGTATTAAATGCTGTAATCCAATACGAACTGAATGAATGAATACAACAAGGTTTTTTGATTTGATCCAATCTAAAGAAACTCTTGTATCTCGGCATGGAGCACACGTACACAATGAGAGGCACACATAATAAAAAATGTTCAAAACAGAGAGAGAGAGAGAGAGAGAGAGAGAGAAAGAAATATATTATTCAAATACAAAACAACAAAGGCAACTTATACGCAAACGCTGCACAACAGCAAGCCAGAAGGGGGAGAGGTGTACACAAGTGGTTATTATAATGACTCTTGAAGACGAAAAAATAGAATAAATTTCGGTCACTTGAAGAAAACACAGGAGAACTTGAATGACTGTTAACCAAGTAGATTGTAATAATAATAATAATGTGGCAATGACAATGATATTCTCGGTCTCTCTCTCTCTCGCTGCTGTCGATAAAGATCCTTTTTATTCATACATACATTCCTTCTGACATGCTTGCTTTCCTGTGTAGCGTAGAAAGATGTAAGACCAAACCAGCTCGGGGAGTATTTTAAAGCAGTTGGTGAAGATGAAGAAATTTTTAAGTACAACTTTCTTTAAGTCAATTCTAAAGTGAAATGACTTTGCAGAAATTTGACACTGAATAACTAGAAGGAATAAAAAAAACTTTACATGGCACCATGCATGCTTTTAATGTTCGTCCGTAATAAATTAAAATGCGTGTTGTGCCCTGCGCATGCATACATAGAGAGAAATAAGTGTATACGTGTACAGTTGGCAGCTCTGGGATGTACCTTCGTCTGATCTGATCATCATCATCGTCATCATCACATCATACACCGCTAAACTCACTCGTCGACACTTACTCAAATCTAATAAAATCATAAAAACATTTATGGTTCAAGTGGTATGGCCTGTGGGCCCTTTACTTTCACATTACACCTTTATATTGCTTCTTGTATCAATTATTATTGCAATGTTCTTTACATGAGCGTAAAGCGTAGAAAAGTAACTCCTGAAATCTGTTAACATATTATGACTTCTGTCTTGTTAGCGCTAATAATGCCGCGCCGTAAATTTTATAGCTTGTCTTTTATTTTTCTCTCCGCTGTTATCGCATAAACAGCAGAAAACGAAGTTTTAATCGTTTTTCGCTCGTCTTCACAAAGAGTGATGAAATGTGCGGGTATCCATTTGAATAATTCATGCCCGTTCACCCTGAGTTATTTCACACATTTGACAAGTTTCGACTCTTCCACTGAACAAGCAATAATTATATTTGCAAGGGGCAATAATTTTTATTAGCAATAAACTACTTGAGCAAGAAAATTCCCCATAATCGTGATGACAGTATTTGGTACATTTGCACCTTCAATCGACTCGTGGTATGTTTGGATGGATGATGCGCTGATATGATTATTCATTTCGGATGTTTGCTACTTCTTCTTTTAAGGTGTGCAACCAAGTTCTTGCAAACTTTTAAAAATGACATTCGTTACGATGATACAGCGAGCCAACAAAATTCACAGTAATAAGCACAGCACAAGAGTAATGATAAGGAGGTAGGTGAGCAGGATAAGCGTTATAATTACTGTTTAGATGTTAGGTGTCCGTACGTACCAAAACTGAAAGCAGAGCCACAGAAGCGCAACAACAAGCCCGTAAAAACGTCGTCCTCACCCACTTTGACATATCTACCTAGCCACACAGTCTTATTGTCGATCTCGATCAAACTCAAAACGTGCCGGTGTTGGTGGCTGATCTCAATGAGTTATGCAAGCTGCGTCGTTTATTTCGTTGTTGCGTTCGAATTCCACTTTTCTTCGTCATGTCATCTTGCATGTTGAGCAAAAGAAACGTATAAATAGGTTCACGCGACAGGACTTCTTCTTCATCTTCTCTGGTAGAAGTACGTGTAACGTGTGTACTCAGTTTTTATTTTGTAGGGCGAATGTGTACCACAGACAAAGAATGCTGCTGGTACAGTTTTGTTGGATATCACTCGATTTGTTGTAACGTTCACCCTCAGCGCCAAGTTAATCAGAATGCTCCTTAGAGAGTATAAAAATATATAAATGTACACGTAGATCGGTACCACCGACTACGTGGTGCGAGGATGATGATGAGATGTTATCTTGTTCCATTCAAATTACTTATTAGAGCCAGCAAACGGATCAGCAAAGGCAGAGAAGTTTCAAATGAGCTGAAACTACTCACGTTTTTTTTCAAGTAAATATATTTTAAACTGTCACCGATTCGGTTAGCAAGTTCAGTTTTTTGCTTATGCATTTCCTATCTAAAGATTCGCAGTGCGTTTTCAACTTATGGTGTGCGTATGTGTGAGGACATAGTATTTCAACTGTGTAAACATACAGCCCGAAGTTGTATATCATTCGCAGTATTTTGTACATGAACATCATAACGTCAGTTACTATCAGGAAGAAAAGCAGTAAATAACATAACTTGCGTTTAATTGACACTTTTGGCTACTGCTTATATGAAACAATGTTGTTAAATTGTAGACGACCAAATACTAAAATTCTTACATCTTTCCTGTCCAATTGGCTGTTATTTCATTGGTAGGATAATATAAGTAGATGGAATTGGCTACTCCAGTGCAGATATTCCAGCAGTTTTAAAACATACGAAATGATTTGAAGCGACTTTGTGCCAAAGTGCCAAATACTACTTTATTGCTTTGCAGTTTCACAATCATTTTCTTTTTTCGTTTTCTGAATTTGTAATGACATTAAATTCAATACCTCAATTTTATACAGGTACGGTGTTGTGCTTAGATCGAAGTATTTTTCTCTGTATTTAGGTTGCTGTAAAAGTCAATAGCGCAAACAAGGTAGAACTACCTGTTTTGTTTGCATTAAACTAGTTTTCTTACTTACTGCATTGTGTGTTCTTTTTCGATTTACACAAATGCTGAAAGAAAACAAGAACACGAACGCCAAAGAGTATGCAGGTTTTCTTTCTCCAGAATCCTTTGTCATTTCCACGTTTCTACTTACATGCACATGTGCAAAGACGGGAATAGAAACTGAACTTATTGCTTGGATCGTATATCCTTAATGAAAAATGTTCATTTCAGATGAAGTGAAAGCTCTAATTTTCAGATAAAGATAATTGGATAGTACGAGTGGAAATACAAATAATAAGAAAGTTGAAATAACAGGGAATCGTGACATATTGTTAGGTGAAGGGTGTAAAACCCGAATAATACATATTTATATATAGAAATAATTGTGCCGATAAGAAGGGTTGTAGACAATGTCATGTTAATGTACTTATAAGGTTCCTTTTTAAGTTTTGATACCTCTGTCACCAGTTAACTCCAGATGCATATACTAGCAGTTATAGTTTCAAAATAGACAGCGACAAACAGCCACCAAATTAATATTAAATTATGATTGAAAATCGTCAACGTTCTAACTTATGCTTTTGTGCAGATTTGTGAGTTTTTTGATTATCTTTCTATTACGATAGGCCAAGTGGAAAAAGCTATACAGCATTTATTAACATATAAAGACAATGCAAAAAGGCAGGTTTAGAGTTTTTAATCAAAGGAACCAATGTTCTCTTCCGATATATCATAAATTAAGCATACAGACGTGCTACGTAACACCAAGAAGGGTTAAAAGTTTCATTAAATGATGGCGACAGAGGGGACTGTTGACTGTGTCGACCAGCAGAACAGTAAAAGATGAAATGTAATACACATTTATAAAAAGGTAAGAATAGAGCGAAAATAATGCCGGGTGTAAAAGCAAAAAGTGGCACTCTTATTTAGGTCGATTCTCCCCGACTTCATTTTACCATATACTCACAATAATGATACTATGATACTAAGAATACCTCTCTGAGCCTATTGTTATTAAATCACACTAGGACTTTGTCAACAGAACGATCTGACAATATTAGATAAGGAGAAGATAAAAGAAATATTTTATATGAAAGTGTGCCTATACTTGCTTGTCCTTATGCATAGTAATAACAGTGCGCCCATCCATTCTTTATCCTTTCGTGCTACTCCCATGAACTAGCAAATGTATGTATATATATGAACGAGCAAAAGTACACATCCTGTCGATGGACCGATAAAAATATTTTACTCTCTGCAAGCCATGCACTTCTTTCTTCTAATGACATGTACTACAACTTGTGCTTCTGTAGGATTGCGAAAGAAAAAATTCAACGGTTTAAAAAGCACTACTCAGCACATTTCCGTCCATGTCGTGTGTCACTGCAACAAAACCTTAAGAAATTTCTTTACTGTGTCACGCTTGCATTTATGTGTCGAATGCATAGCATTAGAAAGTACAGTCGTATAAGGGAAAAGTTAGATATATGAGCTTTCTCGTTACATGGAATGTACCGAGTATATAAGTGCGATTATCAGTATATCATCTCCTAACAAATAAAAATGGTCAACACGATTTATTAACTGATGTAATGCATAAATAAAAGAAATTTCGTTCCAACCTCTATCAAAGCTAGACGCAAAAAATTGCTACTGCGTAGATGAATTTGCCGACGATTGACAATATCAAATACAATATTTTAAAATTACATCAGCTCATAATGTGATAATAATATGATAGTTGATTTTATTCATATTGGCAGGAAAGCAATAAACTTTCACAGAAAAGCAATGAAACTAACAACTCATTTTGCCCCAATAGATTGCAGAAAAAAATATAATATCATAGTACTCTTTACAAGGGGTATCTCCCTTCCTTCTATGCATTGAGTACGTCAAGCCTGGACAATTACAACGATTTGGAACGTTGCATGCAAGTACGAGTACATTGCAAGTATATAAGTACGATATCAAAGTAATGAATGCACGAACAAAAACGAATAAATGATTAAATGTTATTAGTAATTAAAGTGAAAGTGAAATTATTCACAAACTTTTGGCACAGTTGCTGGATGCAAACTTTACACTGTACACACATTAAAGGAGCAGTTATAAGGATTTAATATCGCGTCATTTGGTTTTCGTGTCCATTTAAAGTCTGAAATGCGCTCCAACAGTAGTAACAATATGAGTAATACATGTTGTTCGAATGCACACAATATATGATATGTACAAAAAAGGACTACACAGTAGTAGCGCTTATGGTAAATCGGTTGTGCCGTTTATGATACCATCAGTAGTAAGACCACATTATCATCGGAGCTTATCTCATTGCAAAGTGCATGAGAAGAGCCATTCGATTCTGTTGAGTAGCAAAGCTGCAAACTGCACTTATTGTGTATCTAAGCTATTCTGGAGCAGCGCTTGCAAGAGATTTGTTGAAAGGGTTATATAAAAGAGAAATAGCACAAAAATAAATTGTTTCCTTCTTCCTGCGCTACAAACCCGGACCGGCTATAAACTTGCTGCTGTGTTTGAGCTCATTGAATTTTGTAGCACAATTGAGAGACTCGTTTGAAACGTGTACCAGATTTGGCATTCCTCCCCAAAATCTCAAAAAGATCCACTTAAAGCCACATGTTTTATTTAGAAAATAGTACATTTTGTATTCACGAGAAGTGCGTTCTAAAATGCTCTGGTGGAAACGCTTTAAATGTATATTAGCAAAACTGTGTTACTGATAGAGTACCTGTCTTGATAAAGTTTTGCTTCCACTCTGTAGTTTAGCTTGGTTATAGAAATGTCATCAACAGAAAATTCGTTTTTAGCATATACCTGATATGCTGTTGTAAGAAAAGCCTCCTATATAAATATGCTTTTACTCATCATCATTCTTTCATTTCACTAAATATTTTCCACATGTATGAAGGAAAACTATTGGAACTGTACCTATATATTCAATGATTTCTAGCTAGGGACATGAAATATGAAATCCCAAGAGGAACTTAACTTATTGAAGAAATTGGTAGATTCGACAGTATTAAGACCCCAATTCTTTAGGTTTTTCTTACTGTTTCACTTTAAATCCAACTGGCTTTGGAAAAATCCAGTTAAATCTTGAAAACAAGAACGTTCCTTCTGAAGTTGTGAAAACAAACTTTCTGGAGAATTTCCACAGCTTATCGAGGTCATAGAAAAGAATCCCAAACTGAAAACACTGATGTTATTTTTATGCTGCTAAAATATCTGATTAGGTATTTGTGTTTAGCTTGTAGAATTCAGCGGAAAAAAGTTCCAGGTTTTGATCAAGGGGTATGGTGAGGGCGTGAATACATTACAGAGCTAAGTAAAATTATTTTAACTAGATGGAACGAACCGACCGAGTTCCAAAAATAAATAAAAACAAACTGATTACTTTGGTGGCATTTATGGCAGGGATTTATTATTTTCCAAAAGTGTTCACAATACGTTGATCTGTTATTCTTTGGAAACAAACATGTTTCAGAAAATTAGGTTTCATCAGGGTTTTGTTCCAAATCTAAAGAATACATGCTGTATGCAACGCAACGTTCATTTTTCGTAGTAATTCTGATTCTGTATATAGCTGTATCTGCAATATAATTCTTTATGAAACATTTAGGGGATTTATATGTTTAGAAAGTTTATTTTTAATAGAATTGTATGCTTAAGGTTTTATGCGATTTATGTTGAAATTATGGTTAGTGTGCAAGTGATTATTGAATGCAAATTGAATTCGCACACGACAACAAATAACGGATGACAAAGAAGAGAAAGACACTACATGTGATAAGGACAACCTTATCTTCACCCACATTGATGTAAGTCTTATTGAATCTAAATATGCATCTCTTGGAAGGAATACAGTGTGTTCTGTAAAAGTACTTTCCTGATTGTACTTTCCTTTTAAAGAGCACCAACTCTCTCTATCGCGAGATTTTAAAACTTGTTTTTGCTGTAACATAATCTGCACAAAAACCGTTACCAAATGTGCTTTTGGGACGTGCTATATCTGGTTTTCTGTTTCGTCACAAGATGACTATATGTTATTTGAAAGAAATATTTTTCTCTTGAATATTGATAAGGAGTTGTTGAACTTGGGAAAATGTAGTATCGTATCCCATGTTCAATGATCGAGCTAATAAAGTTATTTGGTTACATTCCTATCTATGACGTAAAATTCATTACGCGGAATTCGCAAGGATAAATGTTGTTCCGTGAAGGCTTTGTTTTTCGGCCTTTTCCAATACTTAATATAAAGTGCCGGCTTTCCTATTAAAAGAAAGGATTCCTTTCGCTATTTATATATAACTGAAAATAAAATGCGATATGTGATTCGATTTTTTTATTAATGGTGCAGATTATTTTGAATGTTTAATGATTTGTCCCTTTTGTTTTACAAACTTTATTTTACAAGCTTCCTTGTTGAGTGTTTCATGATATCATTATATTGATATGACACATGTAAAACTATTTCAGTGCAAACTAAAACTAATTTATATAATTTCATTATAATTATACCATGCAGATTTTCAAGACAATGTCCTATGTAGTAAACACAAAAACCTTATAAGTTATATATGTTGATCAATATAAAAATATACATACTTACTATATTACTGTTATTGTACAATTTCCTGCTTTGTAAGCATCATCAAAACCATACGTACTATAGTTTCGTAACCTTAAATGCAACCGAAACAAATGCAAATGTTTTACTTCACATTACATCAGCTAGTGGCACTGGAAGAGGAAGAACTTATCTACAATATGCAACCAACACTCGACAAATTTACGACTGTATTTCCCTTACGGCAATTTATCCAAGACAAACTTCACTGTTGACTGTTGGTCACAGTTTTTTTGCTTCTTTTGGCATAGGTTGCCAGATTGTCAGTTGACACATTGCGACGAGATAATTAGTTAAGGAAAACGTAATAATTTATTACATTTAAGGGGCGAGTTCTATGTATACATAATCTTACATACGTGCCAATATTCCAAAAGAAACAAATGATAAAGCTATAAAGTTGCAGTCACACTACATAAGCTGATAGAATTGAACTGAATAGTCAAAAGAATGAAATAAACACAGCAACATCTAATTGTCTTTCCTCTTCTGCATAATACTATTGGTTTTAATTCATTCGACGTTTCTTTCATTTCAAAATGAATTTCCCGACATTTTCGTGTGCACGTGTTGTCGGGCTCCTTTTAACTATTCATGTGGAATTTGCAAAAAATGCGGTGTCCGAGGAGGATTTACTTCCTTTTGGAGAATCAATCGGAGATTCTCGATTTTATTTTGGAGATGACAACGCAAAAGCAGTTGAATTTACCCTTTCACCGTTCAAGATATTTAATCAAACTTATTGGAGCACTCATATAAGTGGAAATGGGCTGATATCCTTTAGAGAAGGTCTGACACGTTTCTTATTGTTGTAAATAGCGAATTTCATCGAATTTTACTGTTACAATACCAAGTTTATAAGAAATGGGAAAGCAAATAAATATTACTAAGACATGTGACGGTATTTTCTTTTTTTCAAGGGTTTTCGAATTCAAGGCCGGGGTGTAATGAGGAGGACTTGGTTTCTACATTTCCAATAATAATGGCATTTTGGGCAGATGCACATGAAACTTCGGAGTCACGTTTAACATACAGGGAAACAACCAGCGGAGCCTCCCTAACGGAAATTACCCACCTTATTCGGCATACGTTTCCGCAACACAGAACAATAAATTTATCGTGGTTATTCGTTGTTACCTGGAAAAGACTTACATCGCACGCTGCTGTTAGCAATTCTCAACTACTATCACAGCGCAATACGTTTCAATTAATACTTGCTACCAATGGTGTGAGTTCCTTTGTGGTGCTATACTACAACCGCATTATGTGGCCTAGTAATGCTGCCTGTGCAGGATTTCATTTAGCCAGCGGAACCAAACAATTTAAAATTCCCGGTTGTTGTTCATCAATGGTTAAAAATATTACAGAAACGAGTAATATTAACGTACCAGGAAAATGGGGTTTTCAAGTAGACTCGAGCCTTGTACTTCCCAGTTCATCGGTTTCAACGTGTGAAAAATCAAAACCTACTTTGAGGCTAGAGCCACAGGTACTGCCTATTACGGGAAATGTACCTCTGCTAATACATGGATTATGTCTGAAGGAGGGGGCAACTGTTGCGTGCACTTTCCAAGATAAAGGTCTACAGCGGCCAGGTCAGGTAAAAGCCATTTTATTACAGAATGTTACAATATGCCCGGTGCCTTTTCTGTATACCTTGGGAAGAATGACCGTCAGCATTTTAGTCAGTTATCAAGATCAGAGTCCTGTAGTTCATTCGGAGAAAATCCTTATCGTGAAAGAACATGAGTTCAGTGATTTACCCTCGATACAATTAAATAGAACAGAAACATCGTATTTGCTGTATGCACAATGGGATCCTGCATTGCTTTCACTGGCCTCAATTAAAAAAGAAATTCCCTCTAACAATACATCGAATCAAGCTGTCAAGAACAACTATTGTCAACTGTTATCTGAGCTTGTGCAAATTGTTCTTCTGGAGTATGATGGAAAAATCTGGAGAAACTTGGGATCAATTACTCCCCCTCTATTAAACAATGGGGTTCACATGAGCCCGCTGAATATTTCTCTTGTTAGTTCTTTACTTCAAAGAAAACGAAAGATTCTACTGCGAACATTAGCAATACAAACGAACTACACACTGGAGTCAGGAGAAAGCATCCATAAAACAATTCCTGCCAACAGCTTGCTAGTATCTGATAACCTGATCGGGATGACTTTTAAAGTGGGTAATGAAGCTAATAAAACCGATTATTTCAGTAAAATTTGTCAAAATTGGATTGACGGTGAGGCAAACACTTATTGGGATACTTTATCATGTCCAAATACATTGGAACAAGCACATCTGGATTGGAGATTCACTTTGGATGGAACCGCTCATTCAAGCTTTGGAAATGAGTTGGCGTCTGCGGTGTACGTTCAAAGTGTTCCGTCCACCAGTGGTGCAGCCTCGCAGTGTATTTACGATAATGAAGGAAAACTCAACCAATGGGTACCTGGCGGTGGACGCATATTTAGGAGGAGCCCTAACAGTGTTACAGGCTACTGGAAACATTATCTCGATGACCGTATTCCTCATTTATATTGCTGTAAATGGAATCCAACATCTTTAAATGACTGCTTGCAGTTCTATCGCAAACGAACGGTCGACTTCGTTGCTGATTACTTATTCCCTCAACCGTTTCGTCTTGTGGGCGGTTCTCATGCAACAACATTCGACGGTTACTCGTATACATTTAACAGCAGCGGTGGAGAATATTGGATGATTAGGTATACCGACAGTGAAAATGATAATCATATATTTAACCAGTTTAATGCACAAGTGAAGCTTGAGATATTCGTACCGGAAAATAAGAAGAAGTCTAATGCTTCTGTCGTCACTGCAGTGGTAATGGAAGAATCTACAAATGAGCACGATGTCAAAGTTCAAGTGTCCATTGATGGTACTCCTACTTTTAAAAATGGGTTATCCATTTTAGTAGACGGCGAATTTGTCAGGGGGGACAGTGATAAAGAAAATATTAACGATGACGAAGATACAAATAATGATTCACTCTGGAACTTTCCAAATGACTTTACTCTTTATTACACTGGTGTAATTATTGTCATAAAATCGCTTGTTGAGCTTATCGTCACGTTTAAGTCTGGTGTGTCATTTAATTTCATTGCCGTCGTCAATGAGGACGAGAATAAAGTGGTGGCCTTAAATATTGTAGGTTCAGCGGAGGCTACACTAAAATTGAAAGTTGGCGGATTATTAGGTAATTTTGATGGTGATGTCAGCAATGACATTAAATTATCAAATGTCACCATTACAAATGCAAATACAACTGTTGATAGTAACGTAGAAAAGAATTGGTTAGTAAAGAAAGGTGAAAGCCTTTTCTCAACTTTCCCCGGAAAACCTTACAGGGAACATCATTCTACCTCCATACCTTTGTTGGTGACGACTGATCAAGGGGATGATTTAAACACAACAAAGGTAAATGTGTGTGACGATTTTGAGGATTGTATTTCTGACTATCTGAATACTGGAAGTAAAGCCATAGCAGAAGGCACAAAGGGCTCTTCTGTGTTATTTCAAGAACTGGACCATATTTCAAAAATAGTAGTGCGTCACTGTACTCACAATATAACAAAACCCATAAATGGTCGATTAATTGGGACTAGCTTTGTAGAAGGGTCTTCCATAAAAGTGGACTGCAACACAATCGTTACCCAAGAAGAAAAGTATAAATGTATTTCAAAAAAAGAAGACAACAGCACTTATAGTGCACCCGTGTGGCTTAATTCAAATGAGATACCATATTCTTCAACATCTTTTACTTGTGAATTGATGAAAGACACTGAAGTAGCAGAAAGCACCACGAAGAAGATCAATCTGGAAGAGAAGTTAATTAAAACTCTCGTCTCAACGACTCATTCTTTGACTTCTCATGTATGGATCATTGTACTTGTCATTTTAATTGCAATCGTTATCATTATCATTATAATGTGTTGTCCACCTTGTGTACCTGTGAAACGTTTTTTCAGAAGTAGGTATTACAGATATCAAATAAGCATTCAGACAGGTGACGATAGTATTGCTTTAAACTAACTTTTATTTTTTTTAAATTAAATAAAATTATTTGAAACAAATTATTATATAAGCATTAAACGATTTTATTTACCACTCATTACAAACTTACGTGCATTCTGCTGCATCATATTCACTATTCTACTGTATTTGGCATGTCTATAGTCTATAGGGCACCTTATAAATACACGTGAGTATCCTATTAATGAGAAATGTCTAACAGTTTATTTGTTGTGTAAAATTATTATTTTACTTCATTTGAAACGAAAAATTCATTTGTTCTGAAAAGAGTTTATATTACATTTTAATAGTGAATGGTAAGTTGAATGTTCAAACTGAAGCTTCATCAATAACAGTTATAGGTCGTTGGGCTGGAGCTGGACGGCTACCCCACGGATGGTTTTTGAAAACAGGAATTTCTCTCGGTCCTGCACCTGGTATTCTTAGCGCTTCAATTTGTAAAGGTGGGACACTTTCACCGTTCTCCATGCTGGTTTGGACAATCCCAGATAGCATACCGTGTTGTTGACCAGACAGACAAGCTGCATTCGACGGTACAGTGGAAGCCGCCGTGTGACCAGGAAATCCTATACTGCTTCTTGCCGTTGACCATCTGCGAACTCTCCTGTCAAGTAGAAGTGCAAACTCTGCATCATATTCTGATGCCAAGCAATTTTCCACCTTATTACACGACGTAATACAATCTCCGCCAAGAAACTCTGCCCAATCCTCGAAATAAATGTCCTGGAACATTACAACATAACATTCAATTATATACCCTGGTATACACTGCAGTTTGTGAAAATGGATGTTTCACCCTTTACCTGAAAGTCCATATCAGCTAAGCCTTCCTCTGAAATACAAGTGAGTTCTTTAGAAAGTAGGGCAGGATCCAGTTGACTTCCTGGCCCATCTCCCGACTCATGCTTGGATTGCGGTGACATTTGTTCGACAGGGAATGCAAAAGACAATCGTCGAATTTTTGGTGACTGTGTACTCTCTAACGTCTCGCACCTGCAAAAGGATAATCCCATACATTTTTAAAAACTTTTATTGTATTCATCATTTGTCGTATGAAAAAGCATGATTTGACCACCGGAAGACTATTCCCGCTTACGTTTTCATTGAACTTTTCTCCGCTTTCCTTCTTGACAGACGTCTCCTTCTGACATCCGTCAGAAACAAACAAGCTGAACCAATGAATACTGAAACTGCAGAGAGACAGTATCCATATGACCTGCCCCAATTGGTGTTGAGATATCCTATAATTTATTACAAAATTGTGTATGTACACAGATAAATTAATCATAAATTATGCATGGCAGTAGTGTTCTTTACCGGTGAGAGGGATACTGACGAGTACCGGAACGGCTTGAGACCATTGTACGAAAGACCAGGCACGGGCAAAGTGTCGAGCCCTTACCCTCTCATAAGTATACACTTTTAGAGAGTAGCTGTAACCACCGAAGGAAAAGCCGTACACCCAAACAAAAATTGCGAGTCCATTATGGCCGCTTACGACTATAAAGGCCATGATGGAAATCCCACAAATGACACTTGCAACCTACAAATTTTAATGGAAGGAGACAAATTACTAGTTTCACATGCTGGCGGCAAATGTATTTCATCGTGTCATTTTACCACAAAAAGTTTTACAGTACCACTGTTTTAAAGACTAGGAAAGTAATTTTTCAAACCCAACAAAGTAAACGTATTATTACACGTACCCCAACAAAAAATTCATTTCTGTATGATACATAAAATGTATACACTATAAACATATACCAACTTGGCATAACAAAATTATAGGATATGAACACTGACTAAACGAAGGTAATAATAATATCCTCGCATCTTATTTTAATTACTGCAGTATACTATTTTTCCAGCATCTTTAAAAGAAATGTGTACATTGCTTCTGTCACTCATATCTCTGACTTACTTGACACAAGTATTGTTTGGAAACGCGACACTCTTGACTCTTCTGTACCACAATTAGTCCAAATATACAGCAGCCAATCACCCACGCAGTGCCCAAGTATACATGAAGAAGGGTAAGCGAGAAAGGATCCATTTCATCTCTGCACTCCAAACTCTATTGCAGAGGAGACATAGTAATAACAGAAATATAAAGAATTAGAGTGAAGTTTTTGGCACGCATCATCACATTTCATTTCTTTTACTTATGAATGAACTCATTTCAGAAAAAGAATTATATCATCTGTATGAGCAAGAACCAACTATCTGTAAAGTGGTACGTGCCTGCGCGGACGTGCATTGAAAGTGGAAAACACACGGCTTAAGTTCTCACAGAGAAACTTGTGAGAACTGTCATTTCTCCACTTTAGGCCACGTTTGCTTTTGACTATTATTTTTTATTGAACTCTGCTGTTAAAAGTTTAACTTTCCACTAGCCAGTGGTAAGTGGTGAAAGCTTACCAGATAGTACAATGGCGAGTTTATTCCAAAAGCTATGAAAGCGCTGGATAGTAAGAGGATCTGCAACGTCTTACTCTTTAAACACGAATAATCAATTAATGGTGGTGTATCCTCCCGTTTAGCGAGATCTTTAACCTAAAATAAATATTTGAATTAGGATTATTTTCCTGCTACAGCGCATTACTGTGCTGTTGGAAATGGTTTTGTGGAACGTATTCCGGTCTTACTTTTTTCTTCTGATTTTTTAGGTGAAGGATCGCTCTCCTCTGCGGGTGGTATAAAGAGGCAGATCGATAACAGGTACCAAGAAAAAAAGTGGAAAGTATTGTTCCTGTCACAGCTTGTAAGCCCAGACGCCAACCGATTGACCTGTCAAAACATGTAATGACAGTGTAAAAAACATCATACTATGAAAAATAAGAAATAGTAGCTACAAAAGAATAGGATTGAAACCCGACACTGGATACCTGATTGCACTGTGGATAGAAACAGACATAAATAAAATGCCCACACCGGAACCGGAAACCGAGTTAGCCCAACACCCACACCTAAAAAGTAATGTACACTTAAAGGTTGTACAACAATCAAAATGTTCTACAAACTTTTAAACAAGGAAGACCTTCTACTTACCCACGAAAGCTCCATAGCTTATGAACAACTGGTGAAATTGTGTTGCAAACGATGTAAAAAGGCATCCTAGGGACGCTATGAGACCACCAAAAACTCCAGCCAGTCTTGTACTCTTTTGTTTACATAGTGCTACCCACAGGGGCGAAAAGAACAGGGAAGTCGCTGCAGAGAAGGAGCCTAACAAACCTATAAATTGAGAAAGCATTTATATTTTTTAAAGAAACTCTATCCACAAAATGGGGTTGTCATTATTCTGTACGCAATTCATTACAGATTATTGATAATATATGTACGTAGATGAATTTGTAAACGGACGCAAAATAAATGGGTATTAATAATAAATGGGAAATCTTCATAATTGGGTGGCTGATCATATCAATATTTTTGTTTGAAACGAGCTAGTTAAACCAGGCTGAGTCAACTTCAATATTTCTCTAGTTTCAATTGTTTTATTATTTTAATACACTGATTTACATATAAGGGTGGTATCAATTTCCCTACTGCACGATTCAGCTTTGTCGCCATAAGCAGTCATAAACATCAGGTTTGTTTTATTAACCTTTGTCATATATCACAAGACATTTTATCAATTGCAGTAAATACGCCATTATTCTCATATCATATTATTAGACAAGAAACATTGTTCAAATCGCGTACTCACTCACTCTATCAACGTTTTCTTTTCTCATAAGAAGGAACAACACTGCATCCCATTCATCCCCATTCATATCCCAAATTTGGTACCAATGACTCGACAAATTCTTCTTGTTGCATTAAAAAAATGCAATTTAATTCCTTATATTCTTCGTGCATGGTAGAACGAGGATGAATGACAATGACGACAACTGATACTGTTTGGCAAGCCCGCAACAATTTTTTTTACATATCCGTTCGTCAAGTGGAAAATGATCTTTTGTTATTTTAAATTGGCGAAAGAACACAATAAACAGCATATTTATTTATTTGTAAGTACGGACCGGCAAAATAGTGGTCAACGGTACCGACTACATTTTGTTATTGAATATTACATTCTAATCAGCAATTTAATTTAACAGGGTGTCATTTATATTTCACGCTACGATCAGAAAGGCACCCAATTCGCAGAAACGTGATTGATAACACAATACGCAGTCAGCCTAACCTTGTTAGCTTAAGGCTACTGCTCAAAAAAGGAATAACATTGTCGGGATTTAGTATTGAAAAATTGAAAAGGCTCTGTTGTCGATAGTGCGATATTGTATTGTATAAGCAAATAACAGTTCAGTAGTTACACAGATGCACGGCATACAAAGCGCCATATTATTGAGAACATCAAACTATCGCACTCTTTTATCATGGGTACTGACTGGGAATATACTAAATATACATACATGTAAACAGTGATGAATAATACAACAGCATTTTATGTAGAAATGTTAAGTGACCGACCCATTTTAGAACCTCCTTTGGATTGAGTAAAATATGGAAGTTTCACGATGCCCCTAAAATTGTATTCCGCGTCACGTGCGCTTGTTAATACTAACATACCTAGCGAATCAATAACCACAAATTTACAAAATGATAAGTTACGAAAAAAATTTCACCTATGTTCACATTCGATTCTGGGTATATTTAATCAATAGACCTAATAAACCCAATTTGATATTAACTCCTTCCCAGCTTGTGTGAACATCCCTGGGTAGGTATTGCAGAATCAATATGTTTTCGGAGTTTAGGGAATCCTCACAGTTGATTTATAATGACATCCATTCAATTCAATGAGTCGTGTAATGATCTTGATGTTACTCAAGGCAGTTTCTCTAACACTTGGCACATCTTCCTAATCACATATGTCATAAGTGATAAGTTGTCCTATTATTCGCCAACTTTTTGTGTACTTTCTTTTTCGTACATTCGTTGGAAGTTAGCTGCATATCACGTCCCTGTGTGTATTCAACCAGAAATTCGGAAAAATAATATTAATTTCTCGGATGAAGGCTGTGCCACCATGTCAGGTTGTCAGACGTATGTACCACTAAGTGCTACACAAATACAACTTATTATACCTGTCATAATTCTAGAAGGGTTAACTGGTCAATGTTATCTCTAAAAATATATATTTACCGACAACCTAGCTTGTAATCTTTTTGTACACGCATACACACCGAACCGCACACTATGACAATGAATTTTCGAGTAACAGTGGAGTAGCGTCTGACATCAATATCAGTCAGTGCTCATTCATTAGATATAGATAGATATCATATAAACCAAATAATGATCGTATTTCGAACAAAGAGAATGTTTGCCAGAAGAGAACATGATACCAATGGGCTGAATATGAAGATAAATGTTCATACTCAAGGTGGCAGCAACAGCAAATTGAAAGAATCGAAGATTTCCATTGTTGATTGATAAAAGATATGAATTTCGGAAAATTCCAACGAATGTAATTTAAACTTGAAAGAATTACTATTACTATATAGTGCTTTTATACATATCCTATATATCAGAATACAATCTCTAACATCCAGCTTTGTACAATTCATTTTCAGAATTCAATCTCGTCTCTGAAAATAATGAGTGTAATAAGTTACATTTGATAACATTTATACTGATACCATCATCATCATCATCAACCTATCATAAACATATCAAACCGTTATTAATGTGATACCTACAGACGATTCAAATTCAACTACTGCTTTTAAACGGAGCACGCTGATTCCGCATCGTGTTTATATTTAGAAATACAAGAAATACATTGATAAACTTTCCTGCAGCCTCCCAGCATACATACCAGGTTCACAAGTCATAAATCAAGAGAAATTGGTCAATCTAATAAGAAATGACACTTTTTGGCCTACAAGACCCTTTATTCTTACACGTAAAGACTTGAAGTAAAATCTTGCGGAAGTACAAGCAGAGACGCAGTCAAGGATTGTGTAAAGAGACGTGTTGGAAATCATTCTTGTCCAAAAGAATATATTTCTTGAGTAGAATTATGCGCCAATTTTAAGAGCATCTTTCAACACAACGACATATAAATATCTACTAAAATTTCATTAGGTTTCCTGAAGAAGATTTGGTACACTATAAAAATTGCACATCGTCACTACTCTCACAGCGCACATACTTTCATTGGAGACCGTTGTATCGAACCAAAGAGAGATGATTTAATACCGGGAAGTTTTGCAGATTCAAAGTTGATAAATTGAGAACGACACTGTCATTAATTGCCAGTGAAAGTGTCAATTCACTAGTATAACATAAAAAGTTACCTCCTTGACATGCAATGCTGCATACATTCACTACAATTCCATTCGAGAAAGCTCTCAAGTAAAATCCCAAGAGGACGTGGCCAATGTGTCATCCTGGAGTGCAGTTTTGTGTAAAGACCCTGCGTTGTACTTATTTGACTGTTGTGAATGAATGCTATACTGCGAAAAGCAAGATGGGCTGCTGCATTAATTTTTCAAATCAAAATGAATGATTTTACACTGCTTCTGAATCTGATTGTATAACATTCAAGCAGAAGTTCCTCTTTACGACACTACAAGAGTTGGTGATATTAAATTACAGATATTCTGAGCTACAAGAACTGGTTGACTGAGAGGGACTAGGAACATTTTTCGAACATATTTTATGATAATGATGAAAATCATTTGGCAAGCGTTCAAAGAAGCTGATACTGTAAGTTTTTTTAAATTCATATTTAAATTTCACGGGTCTCTAAACATTTTGATACTCGATGAATCAGTTTTTTGTAAGGAGGCGCGTGTTGGAAATTTTCAACTTTATTGAAACTGGAGAAGAAATGACATAAACGAAGATAGACGGTATAAATAGAAGGCCACAGGGACAGGCTTTAAAGAACTAAAGCCTGTCAAATGTGCTATATTTGAGAAAACTGTTTACGACAAGACAAGACACAAGACAAGTACTTGTAAAAGTCTTGTATTTAGAGGTTCTAATACATATTGAGTATCGACTTCAGGTACAAATTGTACATCTCACTAAAACTGTTTGAAATTATTTAACGTTCCAATTTACAAATAAATTTTGATGAATATGATTATTTTTGAAACACGTGCTAAAGTAAGCAGGCATATGCTATGAACGGATATGAATAGGAAGGTAACGATAGATTTGATGACATGATACGAGTATATGAGGGAGATATAAGTGAAGCGAACCATTACAACCAGTCGCCATATCAAGCCCATATATTTCATTAAATGTAGCTTTCTTTTATGCGTATACCATAAACAACTGGGATATTTTTATAATTATCACGCACACTAATGTATACACATATAACTTATATACTAGTAGAGTACACGTAAACAGTGCCATTGGGAAACCTGCAAACACTACCTCCTACTTTCCCTTGTTCCGTCGTTGACAAAGTACAAGCACAAACTCCCAGAAGATCAGTAAGATAAACAACCTCATTCAACCCAGCGCTGCCAAAAAAAATTAAGCCTATTATCACACACGTATTTTTAAATCATAAGCATATTTTTAAAACGTATACTCATGCGTATATTACTACTACTAGATGTAAAAGGTTAAGTGGCGAACGTCTTCTCAAACAAGAGACACGCGTATCAACATGTCAATAATTTACGCTTTTATATTGCGAACACTTTGTGAGATAATGAAAGGAAGAAACAGTATCACGAAATCACGATATACCAAAGGAAAGCATTTGTTTTTTACAGCGTTTATGAATGCCATTGGCTGCCTCTTTTAGTTGGCGTAATTACCTGCACGATAAGAGTAAGACGCCAGTGGCGGGTGGAAACGAGGATTGCTTAACAGCATGATGTGTGAAGGCAATAACTTGGGAATGGAATAGATTAAAACTGTGGCAGGAGGGCGTGTGCGTACATGTGTCACCCACATGGACCATGCATGTAGTTCATGCCCTACACGCACAGAGTATTCACTTTTACGCATTTGCACATTTTTCGTCTAATCCATTTCCCCATTCTTTTATTTACATGCAAAAATGTCAACGTCAGATTCAATAAATGGTGTCTCAATGCCACGTCTTGGGTTTTTATCTCCTACTTTAATCAGAAGTCATTCTCTCCACCAAAAAATTCCCATCTCTCAGAATCCGCGAAGTAGTTTTGAATTAACGTAAGTACCATATATTGTACATTCTCTTTCTTACTTCGCGGTTCCGTTTCGTGTGTTCTTCCGTATTTTCTGCTTCGGTCTTTGAAAATAATTCTCGAGCTCAGCGTTTTGGAAGCATTTAAGTTGTTGCCAATGTTGGAATGACAAAAGCGTACCGTCGCATTACTCTTGTGAGAAACAGGACAAATTTTTATTACGCAAACCGTCACACACAGTTTACGTTTGAATATATTTCTCGTTGTCACTAATTTTACTTGAAGTTCCAGGTCTACATATATATACACATTCGATTTGATTTCGTAATCAAGTTTTAAAAGGGTATTCATGTTTCATTACCATTGTATCATCCAATTTTCAAGTGTAAAATGCATTTTTCCTTGCATTACGGAGTAAATAAATTCACAATAGTAGAGTACAACTTAATGAAAACTCCATCCTATATACAATACCATTCTGAAATATTGTACACTTGCTTCTGCACACGTAAACTGGCGACTGCTGACAAAATAATGTATGGCTAATAGTTTCATATATCATTGATCAATTTCATACGTTTGTTTAACTTTTGGAAGTAACTCGACTAAGGCAGCATGATTTCTCAACTTTACTCGGAAAGAGAAAACGTTAAAAACTGTTTAGAATTTTAAAGCATAAAACCAAACAAACAGCACCATGTCTCCTAAATATTAGTTTCCCGTTTTTTAATTTCGGGGAACTTCTAGGTATTCCATTTGAAATAAACTTTTTCAGTTTGTCAATAGTCGATAGTGTTATTTTTGTACCGTTGGTTTGGTGCGACTTAGTTTATAGTGTTACGTTCAAGTTTTCCACCAAAATTATTACCTCATTACAAAATTTATGAATGTTGGTGCTTTGATGCCATCATCGTGTGCGAGAAAAACTCCTGCATCATGCTTGGCATAACACAAAAACTGATATTTATGCACACTTATTTAAGTATTTTCCGTCTGGGTAGTCTGGTATTCTAAATTTTGTCTGCACTCACTCAGACTCAGGCAGTGCAACGAGTATGTTATTATGTCATCTGTACATTTTTATTTTGCCGTCTCTTCTCTTTCGTGCCCTTCCTTCATGCACTCAATTTCAGCATATATTTACGATTTCATTCAGTATCATTGCAATAAAATAAAAGTAATAAAATCCCTAACCACATTCTATTACCAAAATCTTGCGGTTGTAAAAACAATAATAACGAAAAAAATTAGCGATGCTATACTCGGATTTGGTATTGGTGTGTATGGTGTCAACTGTCGAAATATTTTTGCAAAGTGAGCAAAAGTTTTAAGGTTTGTTTTGACTTTGCAAAAGCATCATTAACTTTTGAAGGTAATAAATATGCTAATACTTTTTTGTATTTAACGGTGCACACTTTATTAGTTCCGCAGTCTGTGGATGTCACATGTGATGCAAGTGTGCATAATGGACTAGACAGTTCCAACCAAATAAACGCAAACTGCCACTATCATGGTAAAAACGTGTTTAATGCACGTACAAAATTAGTATAATTTTTAAATATTTCATTTTAACCGAAACCATTGACTTTTCAACTATTTCTTATTGAATATTTTAATTATTCTTGAGTAATTGATTACTTAGTAAAATAATAGATAGTACTTGTAATAATAACAGACATTGCTCTAGTTGTGATAAATAAGTACTCGGTACTGTACTTCTATTAAGGAAGTGATTCATTTTTGTTAACCAAAATTACACATAATCACATCAGTGCAGTGGATGCAGTGAAAGCAAAAACCTATACTTCTGTCGTGTTGAGAAAAGCCACGATCGTGAATGGCAATATTTAGCTGACATTTTATACTGATAAAGACTAGATGCAACAAATTAACGTACAATTAGAATACAAGTAGCAAACCAGGAAGAGCTAATTGATAGACATTTTGAGATTTTTAATCTTTAGCTTTGTAGATTTGATTGGTTTGTTGTATTAAAGAAAAAGTTGTAAATGAAAATACGCAGCAGATTCCTCCTAGGTTAACATAAACAACAATGACTACGGAGAAAAGTAGTTCTTGAAAATTGAAAGGGTGGCAAAACGGTAAAAAGGAACACTTGACAGCATATATTATCTGATAATTGGTCGATAAAATAAATACAAGGACAGAACGGCCCGATGTTTTTGACAAAATTTACGGTTGCACTGTCGGTGTTGAGTCAAAATATTTATTTTCTCATCCCTTTTTGCTTACGTAAATGAACGATTTTATGGTTAACTAAAAACCAATTTGATTATTTTGAAATCTGACTGCGTTGCTTTTCTATGTTATCCATTTTAAGAAAGGAGTAACAACAACAGTGCTTTATGAAATCGTCATTATAAAGAATTTGTTTTGATGTAATAACTAACCTAAAGGTTTTGACATACATTTTATATCAAAATTAGAGTATACCTAATCTATGCACAGCAATTTTGAATCGGGTTAAAAACAATTTGATACGGTTTATCAATCGCAACAATATTGTTTAACATTTGCATATTCGTTTTATCACAACAATCATATACCCGTTAAACTCTAAACTCCTTTTTAGCTATAGCACTACGCACAGAACGAAAGGACGTATTGCTATTGGTTTGGAATAATGTTGATGCGTCATCAGATCAACATGACTCATTATGAGGGAACTTTGTATAGATAAAACCAACCTATTAAAACAATTTAAAATAGTTAAGTTAAGTAAAAGAACTATTTTACTTGATCATGCTCTTCTTCATTATCCGGTACGTATATTTGCTTGCATATTACAATTACTGTACACTGAAAGAGGTATAAGTGCTAAAAAAATCATGCCATATATATGATCCCATAAACATTTAAGAAAGCAAGGTATATTTGCACACATATGTATATGTATATACATGCTAATGCTGTACAAAAATTAAGTTTATTTTACATTTTATACTCGAATTCCTTCTGGGTCATCTAAAAACTGGCAACTGGTGTAACGTGTCATATATAAAACGTAAGAAATAGTAATGAGTCCAGCGATTTCTCTAACAAAATTTCCATTATGCCTGAATTCAAACGCTTTCGGATGGTTCGAGTTCGTATTTCATACTTAATTGATGACTGCCACGTAGATAACTCTTCAATTTGATGTCAATAAGAATAACAAAAAAACCAGCCGTAGCCCACACAGAAAGGTTTCTGATGAGTCCAGGACGGAAAACACAAAATGCAAAATACAACTGACACGTGTAGTAAAATAGATTTAAGAAATATTTCTTAAATCCATTTGTAGTAACATTAACAATTCAAGCATTGTCTATTCGCTGATTCGAATCTGATTAATAATTTCGGGTCGGAAGTAAGATTGCCTATTTTAACGATTCGACGACAACAAATCAATGACATTGTTATCATTATTACATATACCTAGCCTCGCTACGTAAACTTCCAAGATTATGTAAAAGCCAAAACATAATAAAAATGTCAAACGTGAACATGACGCCCATTATTTACAATAGTACCACACCATGATAAAATAAATCGATGAGATCCGTTGATTGTCTGATGTCTCGTCTGCAATAACAACATGCTATGAACTGAGACGATAATTTTACTTTGCTGAAGAAAATTGTATCTGGCCATTTACATGGTACAATTGTTGCAGTCTCTTTACCCATTATCTGTATAACAGCATGCAGAATGGGGCATGTTTTCCAAATGAAAAGTTCACAAGAAGTTCCCCCTGTCGATTGAATTAAATTTATATCGCAAGGATTAAATCCGACTAACCGCATAACCTGATGAACTGCCCATTTCCTTCATTTTCAGTTTTCGTTTTATGGTGGATACAAAGATTTAAAATATTGCTGACATGACATGGCCATAAAGAAAACAAACTTGTTTAATAAAGACACGACACTTTGTGAAATACACTGTGGCCCCTACCCTGCCACAGAGGTTACAGAATTTTTGCGCTGAAGAATATATGAAAGGCGTTTTCCCTTGATTTATATTATTGTAGTTTGGTTGACGAGTAACAAATCAAATGTCACGAGTCACGACGCTAACGTAATACTTTTATGCATAACATGTGTGGAAGGCAACCCCACACAAATTAATCAAGAGTTTCTGTGATGAAAAGTTGTGAAAATCACGAAATGGACAATGATGAAATGCGCTGTATGTTTTACGGTACACACGCTACAAACATGTGGCATGCATTCTTTGTGAAATCCTCATAACCTTACCTATACGATATACATATACTACGCATTACGTGTAGTGTAATACACCAAGTACAATGTTGGAAGCAGGGCAATACGAAAAATCCAAGCTTGAATCCTGATGCGACGCCAAGCTTCAAATTACATTTTCTGCTTCGTTTCTTCGAATAATGCGTGGTGCGTACGTGCGTGCTCCATTAAATTATTCTCTAATTGTTAAGATAGGAAATAGGGAATTAATCATTCATAAAGCAGAAAATCCTTCAAGGAGCATCCGTGGTTTTCCTTTAAGCGGATGTCCAATAATAATGCATGGCCTACTACCACTAGTAACGTAATCCATACAACAGCTAAGTAATAGTAATTATGTGCTTTCTTAAAGAAAATGATATCACGATTCAAACGAAAGTATAGGACAGAAAAAACAATATGTATGTTTTATGGGTCCATGTGCGTGCGTCCTGGAACATGCAGCTTTTCAAACAGGCAAAAACTTACCCAACAGTTGCTGTAATATGAAACGCCAGTTGAATTTTGAATATCTATTTGCTTTTAAGTACAAGACATTATTTCCCGCGAGTAAGTTACATTTCTTCAAAATTTTGTAGCATCATGTAGAAAAATCCTTGAATATGACTGTTGTTCTGTTCCTTTTTTGTTTGCTTGCAACTGAAAACGGGCTGTTTATGAGAAAAAGAATGATACGATACGACGTTATCTCCTGAACACATTTGTTGGTGACTAGCTCATTACTACTATTCTGTCCTACTACAACTATGCAAATAAACTGCTAACCAACTACTTGTGTTTCATGCGCTATAAATAAAGCACGCATGTTAAACTCTTATCGCTCCTTTTCTTGCAGACTTTGCTTCTTTAATTTTTCGCGTATGTAAAAACGCGTACTGCATGTACACGCGTACAAAAGCAACGTTTTCGTTTACTTTTTTACATTAAACATGACGACAAAGTTGGGAAAACTATAATCATATATTTGTCAATGAAATGTTTTGTTGGATGGTTGTTAGTATGAAAAATTGTTTTCAGACGGAAAGAAGTTAGTGATGATAACACGGGTTCATGTAAGCAAAAAAATGTTGGTCGAACGATGTGAGGGGATGGTGCGTGAGATGAAAATTTTAATACAAAATTGTGGAAATGTTTACGCCTAGTCAGAGAGGCACATTGTACTGCATAAATATTTTTCTTTCTGATTCCCCTTCATTTTGTACGTTCTTTGGCCCGAATGGTATAAAAACACTAAAGATTTAATGCTTGAGAGAAAATGCCGAAAAGATTAAGTGAAAAGTTTGCACTCATCCAAAACAGACTTTTATTCACTATCATTTTCCATTTTGAGCAAAACACTGCTTCAGAGCCAAAATGAAAGTCATTACACGTTTGTACGCACATACTTAAGTGCATAATGTGTTTACGCACTTTCCTATTATTCGATACATGCTATAATACTACTTACTTGATATTACTGTTTAGGAGTAACGAAAAGCTACGGGATTTGACCAGCTATCATGTGTTCATGTCCACTGCGCTTAGAAAGTAGTATTATTTGACTTTCTTCTCTGTTCTCCAGAGAGTACACAGTATCCTTAACCAATGCTTTCATTCTCCAACTGCCTTATTGGCAATGGACCGGAAGCTGGAAATTCCTTTAAGTATACCCCAGTCCCAGCACAGATATTACACAATACAGCCAACGACATAACGTTTTTTTATCATTTCAAAAACAGGCTTTGGTGTAGAACACTCTCTTGTTGAGCGTGTGTAATATTTCCGTTATAAAAAAAATGGCAAGTCCAGAGCAGGACAGGCCAATCCAGGTCATCCATAAACGCTTAAATTGTGCGTACCAACAATATAAGTGTTCAGAGAATTCCCATACGCACATTCCATCACTGACGACTTGCTTTTGGACTTGACGCAAAATCTAAAATACGACGCGTTGCGTTTGCTGAAATAATGCTTTAAAGCAGCAACGAAATAAGGCACACAATATAAAGTCACAAGCTACAAGGCAAATAAACGAGCAAGGAAATGGCAAGGAGGCTAAAAATGAAAGGCATGTCAAGAAAACGTAAAAGAGCTAAACGAGGGATTTAAGAGCTTAAATTAAACCTCACATTGCAACTTGTGTCAGCGGAAGAATAGTAATCATGAGAAAAGTCGGGAAACGTTACAGTTACGTCAGTGTTACTTTTCTGCTTCAAATACAGACGGGTGCGTGCGTATACACAAGCAGCTATGTTCACATTCTGAAGGGCGATACATTATAGCTACAATACACACAACAAACAAACATCACGAAGACAAGGCTGTTTTCTCATTTTCTAAAAAGAACCATTTTGTGTGTATAGAACAGCAGCAATAAACCAGGTCCTAAACTACGGCGCCACCATGACACGCGGGCTTCTAAGGACTCTAGACTAGTTTTTGTAAATAATGTAGGTTAACTATTTTTTAAAACGATAAAATTAAATAAGTTGATGATATAAAGCGCTGTTATCATGAACTTGATCTTTAACAGAACTAGACCGGTTACGCTGGACCTAGATTTTCTGTTTTGCAGTATCATTAATAGTTTATTGCTCACTAGTATAGCCAGTATAGGATTTGGAAATTCACTGGTCCCCGACCATGAAGTAAACCATTGTTTCTTTGTATAAACGATCTATTTTTTGAAATCCCCACCTCATATTATACAGCGTTAATCTATTACTTCTGATGTGTCCTAAGTAATAGGCTATTTTGTAACAATTAGCCAACAGTCTTATTTGCCCCATAATTACGTTTACGTAATATGGCGAAATTTAAAAATTGTGACGTAAGTGTGAACTGCGAGATCCAAATGTTTCTTTTCCCCGGGCCGGGACTTCGCTAGTTTTGGCCTGCCAAACGGTTCTTGTCAATTACAGGCTTTAATAATTTTGCCTGATGCTGGTGCTTTTCTTAAAAGTCCACAGACTTGAACAGTAAAGTGCGTGGCTACGGAACATCTGAAGCAAATTTTTGGACATTTCTTTTTCTTTCATTATTTTTCAGCTTCCTTTCCAAAAACATTAACAGCCACTCATGCTCAACTAATTCCTTGGGCACACAAAAGACAGCATTTTCATACCAATTCTACACTGCTTGAACCCGCAATAAGTTATGCGTTTTTGTTAAATCCTTTGCGTAACTTTTATTACGTCTCTCTCTCTCTCTGTTTATTTTTTACCTTGTGCATATCATACTTCTTCAGAAACCATAAAAGCGATGAAGTATGAAAACAAGCCAGAGATGCTTTATAGTTTGTACGATTTCTACACACAGAGTCCTAAAAGATTTTTTGTACACAACTAAATCATATCCATTTTCTTACTTATTTGCTATATGGTTGTAACTTGTATGTACTTTCCCCTTTCCCTGGAGGTATGCTCTGCATTATGATTTTGAGCTGCTTTTGTTATTGATACATTTTATTCCTTCTTTTGGTAATGCAAGCGTTTCAAGAGCACCAACACACAAAAATGCGCTGTTCAGATAAGATACTGTTTTTGTTGAACCTTTCTGAAAAGGAACCCAACATCACTCCTCCGTGTATTACATAACCAAAGAGATCCATATCAAAGTGTCAAACCGCATGAGTAGCCGATTTTTTCCTTTTCTTGTGTTATCCTGCCCTTTTCTCTGTTTAAATTTCAGACAAGACAAATAAACAACGACAAGATGCAGGAAAAGTCTCACATCATCCCAGTCCCAAGAAATGATGACTCACACGTACTGTTCTATCAGGATATATATGTGTGTAGTAGTAGTAGTAGTATTACATTGTGTATTACAAAATGAAACACCTAATATGGCCATCCTTCTCATTAAGATGGATGCACCAAATAAGGGAGAAAATCCCTCTTTTATCACAGTGATCATCAGTTTGTCGAATGAGCTGCGGGCAATCATTCATGTAAAATTCAAGTAATGTACACTGTCTGCCTCTACCTGTACGCATCTCGTAAACATTTGCCTTATAGCATGTCCCTAGGCATAAATGAATAGGTTGTATAAGTGCTTTACAGGTAACAAGGAATGGGAATGGGAAAAATAATGAAAATTTTTGTAAATTTAATAATAATGTAGGACAAGCTATCTATTTTCTCTAATATATTATCATCATCCATTAACTGTTAAAGTTTGAAAACTAGTATATATAATATTTATATTTTATAAACACATTGCAATAAAATCAAAATTTTTTTACTATGATACAATAGCGATGATAATGTTATGATTTTTACCCTTTTCCGGGTCAACTCGTCGGTTCTTGCCAAACATGGCATTTTTCTTACACAAATTATTCAATGACAATGCCAAATGAATATCTAAATAGTCATTTGTACTTTGACCCTAGAAGTTAAAGGGGGTCGTCCAACCCCCGTTAGACCTAATTACATATTACATATCTAACCATCAAATGTGGATTAAAATTGTTGTGAAGCTGTTCCCTATAATGGTTGACATCTTGACAGTCAATCTACAAACTTGTCTCACAAAACTCATTTATATCAATCGTTGTAAATGTAATTATTTTAAAATTCATATTCCCAGGGACTTCCTGCTACGACCGAACGAACTTTTATAGTACCCTATACTAGCTGACCGTAAAAAACAAGCCAAAAATATTGTTTCTGTTCAAAATTGTGAATGGTTAAAGCTCTTTTGTAAAGATAAAATATTTAAATTATGTGTGCTTACAGCATTGTAACTTCAAAGCAAAATATCAACCTATCTAATTTTCTATTCCTTTACTTTGTAACATCTTCATTGCATATACCCATTATCGGTAGAAAAAAGTGGAAACATTCGAGCTCATTTTATGCAGTGCTCGTGTAAATACTCGTTTGGTAGCTATTTGACAAACTTTATTTACACCACACCACCGCCTTCTCATTATTAACAAAATCCCATGTGCATGTGTGAGTATCTATATACTTCTCTTGTTAGTATGCAGGGGCCACGTAAAAACTTCTCCGTAATAGTAATGACTGATGCTAATGAATCATTACATTTTGTGGAGTGCGCATGACAGGTAAGTATAATGGATATGATCATTGACAGACTGTTTCTGACACAGACACATGCATCATCTTTTCTCTTCTGCAGCCAACAGCCATGCCATTTGTAGCAGTACAGATTCATTACAATAATTTTGTAATCCTAAACTCTACGACGAGTCACGCCACTTTCCCGAACAAAAAACAACAAAAACGCTTCTAGTCTTAATTACTGCTACCGGCCATACTTACCAGAAACGTGGATAGAAACGCGAAAAGAAATGACAGTTCACAAAGAGCTACAAATTCTATGTAATATCCCTTTGTACACTCCTACTCTTTCTTTTGTGGAGGCGGAGAAGAGAATATTTTGTCGGGAGCGGCAGCATGATCGATTGTCATCGTAAACTTGGCTGTTGATGCATGCGTGTACGTGTGATGATACCAACGTCTGCTGTAGAAAACAGTGTAATTTATTGGATAGCCATGTAAGTCCATATTAACAGACGTGTCGAGTGATTGATATATGCATTCGCTTAAAACTTTGGATCCTTTTACGAGCGATTAATATGTTGACGAGCAAATGGTAATTATTGCATCAACAAAACATAATCGACAATTTCTCTTCAAGACTGTGGGAGAAGACAAGCATGATGTTTAGTACTTATGCGGCACGAACTTCATTAAAAGACATGATACTCAACGAACGACGGATTTTACCAGGAAGAAAATTTGCTGCGGGTCAGGGATGAAAACCATTAAAATTAAGCAACCGAGCTCTTTAGCTTGAATGTGTTCTAGCTCCCTGTGTCGTTAATGCGCTGTGGAAAGCCTTTTGTGACACGAACAATCATGACAGTTAGACTACCGCATAAAATGCGGACTTTTATCTACAAAGTTGTTTGTTTCATGGTGAAAAGACACGCAGCAGCTTGCGAGGACATAACTACTCGCGTTTTTTTCTACTAAATTGCCTACTCCTAAAAGCCCATACTGCTATGACGCAAATCCTTCCTTTTATGTTTTTTATGTAACACGAGTGCGACACATTACTCGAGGAACAACAGCACAATAAAACGCTTTCACCACGCCGTGTATTCAAATTAATATAAATATGTTCGATCTCCAAGTACAGCACACAACATGAATCGTCATTCCCACATGCTGAAGTATTTCAAGTGTATTATTTATAGACTGACGATGAACATTAGATAAAACAAACACTGCTAGCAAGTGGTATCACTCTGTTCTGTCGTCTGTATGTCTTCACCTACAAAGTTTAAATCCAAATACACTGGTGACAAAGATATTGCCTGATATGATATGATACGAGACTCGCCTCATGTCTATCGTCCCCGCCTGTCTTTTACAATTCCAGAGGATAAATACAGAAAACGCTTGTGTGACTTCGATCTTGCATGATGATGAAGGGGATAAGAGAAAAATATAAGATGTTTGTGGTTGTTTAAAAAAAGAATCAGTATAAACATTGAACCACCCTAGTGATACGGGTCTTTGATGATCTCACACAGAGCGACAGATGCGAAACGTCGAGATGAGCTGATAGACATAACGGTTATGCATAAACCCTCCATATTTATCAGTTAGGCTTTATAGGTTAACTGAACCTAGAGTAAATGACAAAAATACGCTATGAATGATAATTTTTTCTTCACTTTTATTTTTTTCCCGGAATGGGACAAACTTGGTTCATACAATGTGTTGACGATATGTTGAACGAAAACGCATTTATTCTGGAGAAAACCAATTCAGATCTAATTCTTTGATATGACCTCTTTCATGTTCGCTATTTTGGGACAAACTTGGTTCTTACAATGTGTTGACGATATGTTGAACGAAAACGCATTTATTCTGGAGAAAACCAATTCAGATCTAATTCTTTGATATGACCTCTTTCATGTTCGCTATTTATGATTGGAACCCAACTTTCTCACATACACAAACATACAAACATACTCGATAATATGTCGTATCGTCGTATGTGAGACAAGCAATTCTGAAAATAAACTGAGAGAAAATGAGAATAGACATGTACGAATGATAATCTGAGAACAGCACATCTACGAAATGTGTAACTTGAAAGGGCGGAAATGTGCCTTCAAATCCTTGCCATTTCACTATCACTTCCACCACTATACAACGATCACACCAAAGCGATCTGGTATTGATGCAGGTCATCAAAAAACTTTTTATATGATTGTCTTCAGACAGTAGTGTCTGCATAGAACAGTGAGAGAAATGGGGAGATGGGAGATCCTACTCATAAAAGTTGGTCTTTTTTACCAGTCTAGCACGCATGCATGTACTTATAAACAGTTGGGAAGCATATATTGGGACATTATGTACCTTTAGAAAAATAATAATTCTGCCCGTGTGCCTGCTCTCTTTGCCCAGCAAAACAAATATATATACTGATTTTTTGGTAACAGCATAAAAAAATTTATGTGTCAGTTGTGGCCCTAAAGAGTAGAATTTGCTCTGCAGTTGTCTCCCTGATATTTCAATCGTTCCGTTTATAGAACTGCGTCAATAAACTCAATCATTCTTGATTTCAGCACGCCGTCAAATCGGTCGTTCAGTGTGTTTTTATGCTAAGTAAATTGCTTTTCCAACTTGCAGAAATTGTCTCTTTGGGATGGCGATGCTGATGATGATTGGTTATTCAGGAAATGATGATGTGGGGCTTGAGAATCTGCGTGTATATTATGTATACCAGTGACGCGTGTACTTAATGGTCTTGAATATTCGACAGAGAAGAAAATGATCTGCAACCAAAGAAAAGAAAAGCCTTTTTTGATTATCCTCCTTCCACCATACAAATCCTTTCACATAGAGGATGCTGATATCAACAAAACTCCTTTCCGTGATAATGACGATGGAACTTTCTCACCTTTGAGTAGTGGAACGTGTTAATAGCTCTATAGAACAAACTACATGCTACTACTACAAAGATTTTACAGCCAGGGATGGCGCACTGAAATGCAGGAAAGTCTTTGTTCTGGTTCCCTCCCTCAGCAAGTAAAAAAGTCACATGCCTATTTTGGAAGAATGCGATGATGACTAAAATAGGGCACAGCCAAGCAGGAAGGTGTAAGAAAGAACACTTTCTCGTCTATTCATGCATAATGTAGCGTCACATTTTCGTAAACAAGGTATCTTCTATAAAACGAGGATAAAGTTCCACGCGTGTAATAGAACGGATTCTTATCAAAATATCTATAAGAATTCTTGCGTAGAATTCCACGCAGTTATATATGTACAATGTACATGTTTGTAAGTATCAAGTACGTATATTTTGGGTCGTTGTCGCAAAAATAGGAACTGTTCTTGACGCTTCAGTAGGCAAAATTGATGTTTCCATTGAAAGTAGGATAGGATAAGTGTCATGTCATCATAACATAACCATTTGTGTGGTCCAAATAACCTGGATTTCCGCCACAAGAAGCCACCAAAAGAGAAGCAGTGATAAACCGCATATTTTTTGTTGAACAGAGAAAAAAAACTTGACTGTGCTTAAGTTAATCGACCGTGAATTTAGCAGATCTATTCAGCTATGCCACGTTATGCTGAAGAGAGAAAAACTGCGTCGTTGTAAACTTTCCTACATTAATCACTACAAAATAGATAAAAACGATTTTCCAAGAATAATTTACAGTAAATTTTAAGTTGGATACTTTTATCCCATGCATTTTCTAGACACGATACGATCTTGTTAGTGTATGAAATTTTTTTATACAAATTTGGAAAATAAGTGTCGAGTAATTGCATGCAGACTAGAAAGTAGTTACTATAATTTATTATGAAGGAAGAACAGCTTTATGTTATATTGTTCTACTTGTCATTCCGTGACTGATAGAGGTGTTGGTAAATGAAAACTTGTTTTCTTTAATACTTTAAAAACGTAACAAATGTCATGCTAGTAGTTCTCGAAAACGGTTTTCTTTTCGGTTCATTTAAAAAGTAGTTGAATGCTCTAGATAATGGTTATTGCATGAATAAAATTTTTAACTAAAATACTTTTAAAGGGCAAGTGAATTATGATTAAGAACGGCCAAAAATGCTTTATGCGACTGTTACTGTGACCAATGTAACCAATTATACAGAATTGTTCATGCCCTGCTTGCCACGTTTCAAACACCGATTTGGCCTCAGTATATATGACCACTGGACCAACAACTCGCCAAGCCAACAGTCACTTTTGATATGCTGATTTTTTCCTTCCAATCCCGGAGACAATGAAAGTATCAGTGCACTAATGCCTGACTGCATTCAATTAATCATCAAGTGAAACAAAAGTGCCATATAAAGTGTTTTATGTAGTCGGATGGAAATTTATAGCCATGTTGTGTAGGTGGTATTATATGCCAATTGCCAATGAATCAACAAAGGGCTCTTCACAGTCTCTCTATGCTTCAATATTAAGAGGGCAGTTTTTTCAATATTTCATTCTAAAATAGCCACCTCCTGCTATTTCTTGGGACAAGGTAACATGGAAATGGCATATAACAATATGAACAGCCTTTCTTTTCTGCATCTCATACATACTAATGCTCATGCTCTATATCGCTGAGAAGTTCATCACTTTTACTTTTGTGCTATCTTTATACATATTATCGTAAGCTATAGCATGTACAAACGCAAATTGCTCGACAAATACAAGCTCTAAACATAAGCATTGAACATGCAACACAGCTTTGACTTCCATTAGAGCAAATCCCATTTATTTCTTCTCGTTCCACATAATCCCGAGATTCAAACATACCCACTTTCTATGCTCCGTAGTGGAAAAATTTAGTCTTGATTCAAGATTCTACTTTGTTACTACTTAATACTTGTAAAGAAATATAATAGCAGCAACATTTCCAGAACTTATGAATATCTGCTGCTGAGATATTTAATTTAAGTATGGAAAGTGATTTAGAATAATATTTCCTAAGAATATCGACAGAGAGTCAGTGTAATCGACAATGTTTTCAAAAGCTGCCAGTAACATAAACTCATCCAACCTGTGTAATAGAAAACAACAGTGTTTAATAGAGCTAACTACCTACCTACTGGTTGTAATCTCCTATTCGCTGCAAAACAATAGAAAAACAATAAGAATTAAGCGGCAATGGTGTCTGCATAAAATGCGCTCTTTACATTTCCAACAGATCAATTTGAAAAGCATTTCTAACTTTCACTGGTACTCGGAATACAGTCCCTACGCATTCTTTACACATTATTGTTGTAGGGTATACCTTCTACAGAAGAACTGAGTTTCTTTTATACATTTTTATGGCTTTTCTCCAATCATTCTTTCATGGATTCGGGGAAGATCGAATGGTTTATTAAAGAAAACTCTAACGCAAACATTCTTCAAACGAGTCTTATTATTAACAAAAAATAGTTCAGACAAAATTGTATTTTGTAGCATCACAGCAAAATCGTCGACTTCCGCGAAATATTACATTAATTAACAAGAAATATTAAAGTAGCGAAGAATTTTCTTTAAAAGTTTCAGCAGCAGCCAGTCGCTTAAATTGGTGTATTAAGCATTAAACGCTAGAGCTCAAGGTTCACAAAAACAGCTCTACCGGCTGGAGTAAAATGTGCGAGGAAAAAATTCTCCAGCTTCCCATATATTTTAAAACTTTATTCAAAGAGGAAAAGATAATCATACAACCGTGACTATTTGCATATAAACACATAACATGTGTGTGCATGTGACAAGAAGAAAAGAGACGGTTTGACCAAGTAATAAATCTGAGATGAAAAAATTCGACATGGATAAAGGAAATGATTGTAAGTAGATGGCTACATCAAAGTATGAATGTTAGGCCTATATAACCGACTGTACTTGTATGTACTGTAGACATCTTTTCTGTATTTGCCCACTACTAAGTCACTTTACTCTTGCTTGATTTATTAGCTAAGGAGCCCTTTTCATTTCACTTGTGACTGTGCGACGAGATGTAATAGAGGTAGGTAATGGCAATATTTACTATAGGGTAGCCTAAAAGGCGTTGAGCTTCTGTACGTATCAGGATCAAACCTTAACATCTGAAACGCGGGATGCCGCTTGCATTCATTCAAGGATCAATACATTTCCAAAAAAGTAGTTTACAAACAAGAAAGAACAACGGCCTACCTCGTATTACTGTTAACTCACTGGCAAAGTGGCGGTAGTGTTCGTTCGGGGAAGAAGATGAGAAACAGCGAAACCAAAAAAGGAAACCAAAAACGGACTACCGAAATAAGAAAAAAGTAGTCATTCTGGGGTAGGAAAAAGGAAGACGAAGAAAAAAAGAGTTCTAAAAACTAACTTCTATTTTATCCGTCGATTTACTACTCCCTGTCCTCGATTCTCTATGATTTTCGAGAGTATCAATAATTTCGTCATAAATATTCGGTCGTACTGGAGAAAAGTGAGATCTCTCTTTACTATCGCCCTGCTCCAGGATTCCTTCCTCATTCCGTCGTTTGAATGATACCTTCATAGGTATATTTTCTATATATTTTTCCTCTTTCCTCAATTTTCTCATTTCCATCGCTTCCCCAACCAATGAGTTTAGTGTTTTTGCTTGCACACATTCTTCCTACTTTCTTTTGGTTGGACTTTGACTTTTGACTTGTCTCGTCTTCTCAAATGAGGATGATCATTGGCGGAGGGGGGTTTAATAATATTATTTGTATTCACGGTGTCTCCACAAATACTATATTATTATTACAATGCCCCGCCAATATCGTACTATATAAACTTAAAAACGCCATACGTGAGACTCGAGTTCCCAAAAACTGATAGGGAGTTGATAGTGGAAAATGTTTTTGCTGAAAACGTGCATAATATTCTCAGTTCAGTCCTGTGTTATCATCGCTTACTATCATCCCCATCTACTTCCCAACCCCAAGCAGTACTACACGATTGAGTAGATATCGACAGTATAGAAGGAAATTATTCGCATAACTTTTCCATGTATGCTTAAAACAACTATTACTCTGCTTTTAATCCCGAAGCTAACATCCATGCAATATCCAATCTTATATGTCGGCTTTACCTACTAAATAAATTTATTCCTTGTATATCATGTGCAATATATTTTAAACATGACCTCCCACAAAGTATGAACGTCTCGGAATGTGTAGTATTATTCCATCATATATAGGTTAAAACTTTTTTCTTCTTCGCTTTTTTTAAATTGAGGACATAAATATATATTCCATACGACTCCTTTTGTCGATCAGTTACTACATAAGTAGATATAGTGTACTATATATCTATGATTATTGCAACGATTTCGTTCAGACAGCAATCGATATAATCGTGAGAAGTGGTAGCCGAGGTTAGTAATACAGTAATAAATTTTCGCTCAGTAGGAGCTCCCTCCATATAACTTTTTTTGTCATCACACGCAGTTATATATACCCATATATTTATACTTAAATGCACAGGGAGTTGTATTAAGAATACGGATATATATTCTCGTCGTTAATGTGCACTAGTTGCCTCCCTTTGGTACATATCCCAGGTCAGTTTTGGCAGTTTGATGCATAACGGGTAAGTTTCACAGAGAATTTACTGAATTGCTTTTGTCTCGAAAGAGGATCTTGTCATCGGTAGTAAGTAGACGATAAGAGACGGAGGATCTATTTTATGAATATAAAATAAGTTGGCGTCGATCAATTGTCTAAACTTTTTTTCTCGTTCTATTTACTTGCTCATTACCCATTCTTAAAACAATCAACGATATGTCAACATTTTATATTGTATTATCATCATTTTTCCTTGTTGACGATCTTGTTTGATGTTTTGTGAAAATCAAAGTCATGTTGCGGATCGACGAAAGCCGATATTATAGGAAGCCTGCCTCGTCGTCTCAGTCGGGGCTAGACAAACAGTAATGCAGTAGGTATATATAGGAACATTCAAACATTATTGTGGCAACATTCTCTCCTCCTCCGCAATATCAAAAGACATCCCAACGTCAATAACTAATGAAATCATCACAAATTTGCCAGTCGTCTCTGGTCAATGGCCTGTAAATTATTGAGTAAACTTGTGCTACTGCCAATAATTATGAGTCTTTATCTACGTGTACAATACAGACGGCAAACCCCTAGGTCTATATTTTTTCTTCGTTTAACCAAGATAGATTTGTATAATAATAATAATAATTTGTTCTAATCTTTCTCCTTTACATATTGATACTACAAGTATTAGTATATATGCAAGTTTTTCAACTGCTTTAAACATATACCAAAAGTTTATGTAGAGATGTGCTTGCGGCGACGGTGGAAATTGCAAGTCATGCTGCCGTTCCTTCCTTGAGCAAACAGATAATAAATATAACCTATACGTACTTTGCAACAATGTCCCTTATCGCGATTATTATTATTTCTATACTATTACTTATATTTGTGGCGTTGGTACTCGCTCGTACGTATCCCATCTTATCATATTTACCACAGTGAACCAGAGTCTTTCAATGTACACAAAACAACACAAGTTGACAAAAGTCAGAGGGTATGTAAACTTGTTTTCGCACAAAAATAACGTTTTTTATATAATGCTTGATGCATGTATAATGCAAACGTCCGTAAGTAACATGAAAACATTTCCATAAAGAGAGAAACCATCTTGGATTTGTCGTGTCATGGCTTGTTAGTTGCTTATCTTCTGTCGTGATGCTACTATTTACGACAATCACCATTTTACACACGAAAACGACCACGACCACAATCAACAGTACCACTTTGAAGCATGCATGATGTAGAACGAAGGCATTTACTCAACAGTTTCCAAAAAATGTCCAGTTAGTCCCGATAAAATTTGGTGCATTTTACTATTGTAGCCTATAAACATTGCGTGGGACGAAACCACACAAACCAAAACTATGTTTACGTCTGGTTGCACCCAAAAACAAAAATTGCTTTCTTTTGAAAGTAGGAGAAAGTATATATCAGCGCCCTTACATACATTATTGACTGCGTAGCTGTAAGGAGTTCTACGAATACGAACACATTTCATTAGCTTTCAATCCTCTTAATGGCTATCCTATTACAACGGGGCAGAGACTTGGAGATGTGTTTTAATAGTGGTTACTGCCAGGGGTTTACTAACTATCTCACTACTGTTGGCCTTGCAGACTACGCTATCTTCTCATAAACACTGTCCGGCATCTCTAATAAAACCTTCGAACAAAATGACAAACGCCCGAATAGAGAGTACACCACGAGAAAAGGAAATATTAATGTCTTGGCGGAAAGAAAAAAGGAAGAAATTTACCATGAGGAAAATAATACCACCATCAACATTAGCGCTCTCATAACACATAAAAAAGTATGTGTCTCACTATATCTTTTACGGCTGCTGATATACATGCCACTGACAATTTGCAATGCTGCATAGTTCCTGGTTTTTAGTAGCTTGTTTGTTGTGCAAAGGGAAAAGACACTACCACTTTAACATAAAGTAGGCATGTCTGTCAGTAATTTCTTATCTGAAAGTCATAAGGACAAAAACGGTGCAATTTCTGCCGGTTTTTTTCTAGGATGCATAACTTCCTGCTCGTGTTAATATATAAAAGCAACCTCAGTAGTGAAAACAAGAAAAAAAAACAAGTTCTCTCTTTTAGTTTCCTTCGACGTTAATGGGTGCAATTGTACAAATAGTACATACAGTAAATCATTGGTTCACTCTCTTAAGTTTTGAATTACGCTCAATTTATAGAGTTCCTAAAGCCTTATAGACAGACAGACAGAAAAGAAAGAAAACTACATAAGCACTGCGTTCATTTTATACAGCTTTTACAGTTCATGAGAAGAGGTAGTTAGTAATAATAAGGAAGGAACTTCTCTTTCTATTTCTTTAGCATCATTGTCATCATCATTATCATTTTCATCGACAACCAGATTGTTTCACTTTGCACTGCCTGCTTGTGCGCCTCCTTTTCCTGTTCTATTTTTCGATGAGCGTCTTATTTTCCAAAACTATTCTTCACTTCCTCTCCCTTTTAAATGTAAATAAACCACCAGCAGTAGCAAAGAGAGAGAGAGAGAGACTAAAAACTACTTACGGGAGATATTTTGAAATATATGAGGCGAAGACGGCAGTGAGAGCAACTATAAGACAGGCATGTACGTAACTGCCAGGGGAAATGAGTAGCTGTAGAAGCACTCCAGGCAGGAAAATAGATACGGGCTCAAGACATGATTAGACGATGAGAAACAAAGTCAGTGCAGCAAAGGATGTGTGCACAACAGATTGCAAGCTGGAACATTTTATACGCGAGAAGAAAAACAAGAAATGAAACAAGCACAAGTCGAGGAATGAAACGAGCTGATTCTTCAATAAATTTTCACACACACAGAGAGAAAAACTTTGAATAAACCTAATAGTTGTGAAAGAAGAAGAAAATGTATCTGTGTCGAAAATGGAGGACGCAAAGTCTTCTCACTTAGAAGCGTTATTTTTTTCACATCACACAAAATTTGTAATGGAAACTTTCGCCCATGTCGTTGCCTCGTCGGAAAAGTATGCACGACACGAACAGCCAGACACAGGGTTCATTTCATTACAAAAAGTTAAGTTTTTCCTCTACAAATTTACACGTATATCACCCCGATATACAGTGCTGTAACAACGCTCTATACTGCCATGCGTTCTACGAAACGCATTTAATAATCGTAACTTTGTTGTAGATGAAATGAAGTTGACTTGAGTTTAAAAGCCACGTGGGCTGAATAAATGTTAATGTGAATGCTCGTAAGTTGTCAATGGACAAACTTGGATAACAGCAAGTTGGAACAACACGGAGTCCCAAACACACTTCGACAAGAAATTAACATATACTCATTCAGCCAAAAGTACCAGGTCGTCCAAAGGGAATTTTTCTACATCAAGTTCAAATATACCCCAATACCATCGCCGATCCGTTGTTTTAGTAGTGCGGCGATAAATATGTGTCATGGATGATGATTATGATGACATCTTTGCATGTTGGACTTTTGGACACTTGATGTGATACACTCACAATCTCGTATAACATGTGAAAGAAATGAATATAAATAGATATTGCTTCTGTTTATGAATGTTTCGCTTAGGCAAAATGTAATGGATTTTTTCTAAGCTCCTTATTTAAAAGCCTTTTCATCGGTGACATGTGAAATGCTGACAAATTTTCCGTAAAAACTTTCTTTCCCGTACTTTTGACCAGTTAAGTTCGCTCTTCAATGTACACATAAAAAGACTATTTTGTTTTCATTCAATAAATAAATGAAATAACAATCTGACAATGAATAGATATCAGGGCCTTAAATGAATGACTTCGCCCACCAAAACAGTACAACTGATTTTCTCCCTTACATGGAAGTTAACTACATCTTTCGTTTAAAATGCATGTTATTGTCACAGAATAATAATGTTGGCTAAAACGACAGCTAAAATTGCTGTAAAACTTTGTGCCGTGCCATCCAAAAGTTCTTGGCTTCCAGTAACGACAAATAATCTTCAAAGCTAGAACGATGAATCCTTTGTTTGCCTATTTTATTGCGTACATTTGTCTTTCATGTTCATTTTACAGCACTTCAACAATATTTTCCTCTCGTCGGGTGTTTTACACTTTGCAAATGTGACCACCGGTTTAGCATACCTATAACGGTTTTCAAGAGTTTATTTGTATTTACATATAGCTAGGTTGAAGTGATTTGGGGGGATTATCAAAACTTGCACTTCCTTCCATTGGAACTTCATTCTCTAACTTGGTAATGGTCAAAACGGTCTTGCGAAATGCCGAATAAGGAACATCCAAATTCTTAATGGATTCGCCATGCTTTTTGTTACAATAAACATTTACCCTGCAAGGCAAATTGCACGGCATTTCACGTTTATAAACAGGTGCAGGAGTACCTATACACGTAATAAATCTCATTTTCTTGTCGTCTTTATGAACGTTTTTGTGGTACCACACACACAAAAGATCAAAAACATGCCTACAAAGGAAAAAGATATATAGATCTACTATCTACCCAAAACCATTGTGACATGTTGCTGTGACTTTGTCATCTTTATATGCATACTTACGTCATTATCCTTTGACATTTCGCATTTTTTACAAGGCAGCAAACAATACAGGCCCATTTTCATAGATAACCATCTTGGCAGTAAACGCAAAAAATTTCATAATATTATATCTACTAAACCGTTCTACAGTCTTCAGACCCTCCATACTCGGACTTTATTGTATCGTATTACGTACCCATCATAAATGACGAATTCATGTTTTATTGGTGAAAGAAAACAAAACAGATACACACAAAGTCTCCTACGCGTGAAGCATGCACCGCATGAACGTATATATATAATATTTCTTAAAAGATCGTACTATTACCGTTTCAACTAATGTTTACAGTAAAAAAATTGTTTGTACTACAGTAACAACATGGCTATAGAGAAATGCCTACACAATGCAAGGTAGTAAAAAAAATTTCGACTCGTTAATTAAGTGACATGATTCCACTGACAGACATCAGACGGTCATGCATTACTAATATTGTGTGTCGTCGTCGGTGACAAGAAAGCTTTATAGCTTATTACACCACTCACTACTCCTATTTTTGACGGTGGTGATATGTGTGTGGGATGGGCTTGAGGATGTATCAACTATCCACGTAAAAGAAAATGTCAAAACGTCTTGAGAAAATCTTGTGTCACTTGATGAGTACCGACTGACGGACCAACTGATATCACCTTACGGCAAAATGTATTTAACAACTTTTTTATTGACTCGTAGTGTGTATGTATATGTATAGATTAAGAT